>PVKB01002686.1:0-256953 GCA_004027205.1 Ctenodactylus gundi | reverse complement strand
AAATCTCACAGCCTGGAGTGGAAAAGCATGTGGTTGTTCAAGAGACTGTGGACTTGGAGTTTCTTTAGCAGTGTTGAAACTGTTCAGGCTTTGGTGACTCTTGGAGAAGGTCTAACTGCATTTTGCATGGGGAGAAGGACATGAGTCTTTTGGGGGCCAGCGGTGGAATGTTGTGGTTAGGATCTGGAGTGTCCCCCCAGTCTCATGTATTTTGATGTTATGGATTGTCTATGGAACCATGTGATGTGGTGGATTGGGGTCTGGTCTGGATAGGTGGATTGCAGTTAAGTTAGGATTAACGGTGTGCAGTGGCCACACCTGGATGCAGGATGGACCGGTTACTGGGTGGAGACCTGAAAGGATACATAAGCTGCACCTGCCTTCCTGGAGGACTGGGACTAGTCTCAACTAGCCTCAGCTGGTCTTCCTGTTTGTCCGGTGAAGCTGCCTCCACCTCTCTCTCTCTGCCATGTACTTCAATTGTTGCTGGCCACCCCTGAATGGACTGTGACTATCTGAGACTGTGAGGTAAAATAACCCTTTCCTTTCCTAAGCTTGTGGGTGTCGGGTATTGAGTCCCAGCAATGAAAAAGTAACTACGACACCACGTATGATGCTGAAATTTAAAATTTTAATTGCCAAAGACAAAAATTAAGCTCTAGATGTCCCTGAATAATTATGAAAAAGAACATTAATTATGAGGATATTCCTCAAAAATTTAGAAAATGACAGAAATTAAAAGTAGCCCGTGGGGGTGAAGGAATGACACAGTGATTAAAGCACTTGCCTGGCAAGTACAAGGCCTTGAGTTTGATTCCCCAGCCCCACATAAAGCCAAGCATGGTGGCGCATGCCTCTAATCCTAGAACTCAGGAGGTTGAGGCAGTAGGAGTGATGTGAGTCTGAGGCCAGCCTATGCTACTAAATGAGTTCAAGAACAGCCTGGACTACAAAGTGAGACCCTGTCTCAAGAAAAAAGTAGCTTTAGACAAAATGTTCACTTTCTGTTTCTTATCAACAAGAAATTAAGATAGTTTTCCCTGGTTGTATTGCACCAAAAGATTTGAAATGAAAGGGCAAATATGTTCAAAGACACATAAAGAAGTAATGAGGCTCAAAGGTATGGACTTAATGGAACGAGTAACACAATTTCCAATTTGATTATGTATTCCCACAACTCGAAACTCATAAAAGATGTAGAAAACCGGCTAAAGTATTAAGAGCACCAGAATTCAGGAACATCAAGAAATGAACTTGTAAACAATGAAGCAATAATATCGTTTTCTGAGTTCTCACTGAAGTTGAAAATTTTAAACTTTATTTAAGGTTGTTATAAACAATTTTATCACCGCTGAGTAGCTGACAAAACTAAATGACTTCAAAATTTATATAAAGGTGAATATTTTCAAAGAAAAACAACTCTAATTTTGGGTAAAAAATAGAAATACGTATGAGCTATGAATTTTATTCAACTCATAGACAAGATAAAAATAGTAGTTACCAGAGACTGGAGTGGGCAGGAGAAATAAGAAAAGGAGAGATGCTTACCAAAAAGTGTAAGATTTCAGCTGGACAAAAGAAATAAGTTTCAGTGACTAATTACACAGCACAGTGACTATAATAACTGATACATTTTAAATAACTAATACATTTTATATTTCAAAGTTATTTAAGAATTAGATTTTAAATGCTTCCACTGCAAAAAAAATAAGTAGGTGAAGTGATGGGTATGTTAATAATTCCATAATTTAAACATACATCATATTGTGTCAAAACATCAACAAATAAATGCAATTTTAAAATTAAAGATAAGAAATATATTCATAAAAGGAGTAATGATCCTTAGCTTTTGATGCACTAATTTTTCCTCAAAATGCTGCTGTAAAGAACAAATAAAATGGCCAATTAAAAGCATCCCAGGCTGGGGGGTGAAGCTCAGGAATTAGAGCACTTGCCTAGGAAGAGTGAGGCCCTGATTTGATCTCCAGGCACCACATAATAGCTGGGCATTGTGGCACACGCCTATAATCCTAGCACTTGGAAGGCTGAGGCAGGAAGATTGCCAAGAGTTCAAGGCCAGCCTGAGCTGCATAGCGAGTCCAGGACACCAAAGTAAGATCTGTCTCAAAAAATGTCTCATAGAAATTACTAAAAATTATGAATAATTAAAACGGTCATGGTTTTGTAGATCATTACATTTGATAAATTTGTGATTCATCTAATTAATCATTTGATGAGTTGACTTTGTGAGGTCGCCATTTGACCAACTTGACAATTTCTTTCATTTGGAAAGGCGGCTAAATTCACCAGTGTATATCTAAAGGCCACTGCGGTGCCCAGTTCAGTAGATACTCAGTAGGCACATACATGAATGAATGAAGGGGCGAAGGAGGGAATCATTCTGGCTGAGGAACTACGGGAGGACACAAGGCCACCAGAGCCATTCTAGTGCAGAGGAAGTGATAGCCATTATTTTCTGTTACTATTTACATGATCTTAAAGTGACTTCTGGATGGTAGATTCATAGGAAGAAGTTAAATTCACTGCTGCACCATATTTGGGGACCATTTAGATAGAAATGTCCCTTTATTCTACACAGAGATAAAAGCACTTTTTCAGATAGATCTGAGTGAGGCAATACTACTCAGGTTTGTTTGACAGCCAAATTTCTAATAAAATGTTACAACTCTGAAGGTTTATTGTAGCATATGGGCCGCTCCCACGGCGCTCCCTGCTGAAGTGACTATTAAACAGACTCGAGTGCACAGTGGAAAAAAGAGCCATCGGCCCACTCAGCCCTGTGAGTCTTGAAGGAAGCGCTTGCACAAGTACCATCCCAGAAAACCACAGTGGCCTGGTGGCTTCTTTTTTTTTCTTTTATTTTCTTCTCTCCCTTGAGTTCATCTCCATATGATGATCAGAAATGAAAGCAAGTCCACTCAAGCCACAGTGGACAGAAGACAGAGGGTGTGTCAGGGACGGAGCTGGCACCTTGGGCGCAGCCCACGTCCTCATGAGCTGGTGCGGAACCCGTACAGTAAGAGCAAGAGGCTTTTCCTGTGCAGTGAGTTGGAATTAAACATGCTAATTTGAGGTCTCTTTCAAGTATTTTGTTTAACTCTATTGGCCTTTAATTCCTTTATATTACATCATTTAATGTAATGTTATTTATATATGAAGCATGTTATGCTTATTAACCAATGTGCAAAAATCTAAAGCACAGATTTTCTGTAATGGGCTAATTACAGGACTTTAAAGCCACCTACTGAGTTTTGCTGAGCCTCACAACAGGTTCACTGAACTGGATAAATTTATTCAAACGTGTGGAAATGAACTCCATTCTATGTGCAATGGTACTGGGAAAACACACAAATTATACCTCAATACCAGTTTAATGGGTCAAACAGTGAACCTGAATACTGAACTTATCTACATCTTAAAATAGTGGGGAGCCTGTGGCAAGAAAGGGAAATGCTCTTTCAAGGGAGCTTCTCCCTGTTTGTAAATAATGGCAATAAAACAATAAGCCTGACAATTAAAAGCAAGTACCCTAGCTCGGAAAACCTACGCGGCTGCCTTTCAGTGACCTCTGAAAATACACAACTTCATAACCCAAGCCAAGAGGGCCAGGCAGTGACGATTCTCAGCAAGCACGAGTCTCAAGCACAGGCTTTGGTCTTACCCACTGAGAACGAGAGGCGTGTTTTCCTGTGTCATACCCAGGTTAGGAAGAATTTTGCACAGAGTGTTCAGTTAGAAATGCAAACAAGGCACAAATATGGGTGGAATTTAATACTCTCTTCAAGCTAGTCTTTCCCCCTGTGTGTGATCAAAACAATGGGGACCTTCTGGTTGTGCTAGAATTATTCCTTCACTAATTCATTCTCAGATCTTTCTCTTTTTTTCCCATTAGAAAGTTCCAAAGGACTTTGGACTTGAGCCCCATACCACCACATTGAGAACGATTATTCTATTATGGAGATACAAAAAGGAGGGCAGAAAATAGAGGCAAAGTGAGGTTTGAGAATCAGGTCAGGGACCAAAAGAAAAAAAAAAAGCTCATTTCTTTACATGCAACGGAAGTACTATTTTCGAGTGGATAAATTCATGTAGACCCACACACACACATACGCACTCATGAATGATCATTTATACGCCTGAGATGAAGACAGACCTTGTCTTTATTCTTCCACAGTTTCCTGTTGCAATGATCTGTTAATTTTGTCATGAAAGGAAAAAGAATATTATTTCCAAGCCTACAAGAGGTGCAGTGCTATCCTCAGGGTACCTTACTTATAATGTACAATGTGCACCCCGCGGTTGACAGTTGGGTGTTGATAACCTAATTCATGCTTTTCTCTTCGGGGAGACACGGGCTTGCCTAACTCTGGAAGCCTCAAAGGCTTGGTTTTTAGAGTACCCTCACCAGTGACACATATACCCATAAAAAGAGAGTGCTGCAGGAAGTGAGGTGTGACGTGGGCCAGCAACACCAAGGCTCTCGGACCAAAAAAAGTAAGAATTTAAATATGAAATACTAAAATTTAACACATGACTGAAACAAAATAAATGGTGTACCACTGAAAGCATTTGAGGTAATTAATCAATGCTGTGTTTGTACATATCATTAAATATATTATACTCAGTTTAGATTTGATTTCTATGCTCCTTTTATAAAGAGTTAAAAGAAAATACATTTGAATTCATGCTGATACCGAAAACATGCTCCTAGCTTCTAGTTTTTTGGATTTCAAATCATTTCCATTAACAAACAGCTATTTGCCCTCTAATAAAATATGTCATTATGCTTTATTCACATCACACAAAAGAATCACTGAAAAATCGCCCCAATGATGGCCAATAATTACACATTTCGCTCCTGTGCTAGCGATGAAGAAATCTGTTCATTGGAGAAAGCAGGTGCTGGGGCATCAAGCTAATAGTCAATGTGTGCCGTGGTAATTAGCCACTGCGATTGCTAAAATTAACAATTAGCTAACATGCAATTCTCTTTTTTGCAGGCTGCAGTTTACTTTGTATAATCCTTGCATGTTCTTAGTAATTACTCTGACAGCTTATTATTTTTATTTTTTCTGGTTTGAACACAGCTTTAACATTTGCATCGGGCGACCCAAATGTTCAACAGGCAGAAGTGAAACAACTGCTTGACTAGGCATTTTTTTCTGAAGCGGGCATTTGGTTGTTTTCTGAACTTTTTATTGTTAGAGAGGGGAGTGGTGGTGGGGGGGGAGACCTGTGATCCTTTCCCAGCTATTGTCTTTGCCCCTGGGGCCTTTCCCCTAGGGCAGCACACTCAAGCCTCCTGAAGCTTTTAGAAGCAAAACTGCCCAGTCAGCGGCAATTTAGAGTCCAGGGAACAGCTCCAGAGATGAAGTGCCACAGTCAAGCTGGTCAAAACATCTTCTTTTCATTCTTCTTCCCTGGAGTGTGTCTTTTTGGCTAATGCACTCACTGTTCCCACACGAGGCCCCTCTACCTGTCTCACTCAGGGAGAAAAAGGTAGCATCCTGTGTGAATTGTTCTCGAACAGGGGCTATATGCCGAGATAATATTATTAGGGCCTTTTAGGGACAAGAACAAGGCTTTGGCCTACACGTGAGAGAAAAAATAAAATGAAAAGGCAAAAGAGTAATTTGTTTCCAGAAAAAACACAGGAGAAAGAAGTGTAATGAAGGTTCTCAAAGCATTCCAGGAAAATCATTGCAGCGAGCAATTTGGCCAACCGCTACTCCAGACTGTATTGATTCCTATGGTGGCCAATAAATTACCATGGATAGTGTGGCATAAACAACATAAATTTATTATCTTAGAGTTCTGAAGGGCAAAAATCCAAAAGGGGTCTCACAGGGCTAAAATCAAGGTATCACCAGGGTTGCATTCCCCCTTGGAAGCTACAGGAAAGAATCTGATTTTCTGCCTTTCCAGCTTCTGGAAGTTGCGTACACTCCTTGACTCATGGCCCCTTAGAAGGCTCTCTTTCTCACAGTGCTCTTGTACTTAGGTTCCCTTTGACCACAGCTGGGAAAAATTCTTCAATTGTAGGACCTAAAGTCATCACACTGGGCCCACCTGGATAATCCAGGTTAGTGTCTTCATCTGAAGGTCTTTAAAAAGAGGATCTACAAGGTCATGTAATATCACATATTTAGTTTCCAGGATTAGATCATGGACATTTTTTGGAGAGCCTTTACTTTATTAAACAAATCAAAGAAAAATAGAAAAATATACATAGGTTTGTGCTTCTCTACAGTGTGAGTCATTGCACATTAGATGTCAGAGAACAGGATGACTTAGGAGCAGTGGGAGAGTGGTTTAGGGTAGGGCAGAGGATTTCCGTGTTTTTATAGACAATAACTATTATTCATAGTCCTCCTGTCCAGGCCCCCTCACTGTTGCTTGGAGCTGGCTTTGTTGTATGGCTCCCGTCTTCTGGAGTCTGGAAAACCTTTCCCCCTCTTGAAAAGAGTGCTACCTCTCAGATTCCAGGCATGGCCTGGCTAAGACCTATCGTGGTAACTGTGCTGGTTAAAGCGTCAGGCTGCAGCACGCTAGAAGACTGTGCAAATGAATGACACAGACAGCTGTTCTCAGAAACTCAGAAGGCCATGAACAAATATAGCTCACTAGAACCCTGACTCTTAAAATGCAGTAATAGAGAAAGTGCCAAGGGATACCACAATCTTGTCCATGTATCAGTGTGAGCAGGCTACCAGCAAGGACAACACGCGTATTAGAATGAGAAAAGGAATCTGGCCACTGGTTTAGGTATAGGCTACAGAGGCTGCGGAGGACCCAGCTGAGCAGGAGGTCAACGAAGTGAGCTATGGGCGGAGGCTGAGCCCGGGTCTGTGGTAATAAAACGTAGCAACGCGGTCTGTTTGCTTAAGTGGGAGGAAACTGGAATGAACAAGGCTGCCCAGAAGAGTCAAGCAGCCAGGAGTCAAACATCCTGAGAGTTGGGCAGTACACAAGACCACAGAGTCTTACATATCCTTTGCCAATTGGCAGAAAGGGAGCAGGTACTGTGGTATGTCAGGTTTTAAGAAAAGGTACTCTTTAAAATAGAAATCTGTTTGATTCCTGCTTTACAACTAAATTATCACATGTGTTGTTGATATGGTAAGCTCCTCTTATGTAGTTAAAATAGAATTCTGTCCACCAAAAAAAAAAAAATGTATTGGCCAGTTGGGTGTGGTAGTACATACCTGTAATCCTTTGGTACGCTGAAGCAAGAGGACCAAAACAGTAATCCCAGCCCTGGGAAACTGAAAGACTGAATGAGATCCTGTCTCAAATATCAAATAAAAAAGGGCTGAAAATGTAGCTCAGTGTGAAGATCCCAGGGTCACTCCCCGGTTAAAAAAAAAAAAAAAAGTGTAGTGTTCACATCCAAAACATAAATCTTCTGTAAAGTGAGCCATCCACACAAGGTCGGGTTTTTGAGAGAACTATTGGGAAAGATGATGCCACATCTTTAAAATATTTTGCTGAAATCTCAAAGTGTGTGCTTCAACTCAAGAGGCTGGCCAAGATGTGGGTACTCAAACTGTGCAACATGCCAAAGGAAAAATATATTCCGGTATGAAGATGTCTTCCCAGAAGAGCTTGATGTCTCACATAAGAACAACTGTGGTTGCCTTGAACATACACACAGCCTTGTTATTCTCCCACAGTCAACAGTATGCCTCCCCTGGCGACAGCTCCCCAGTATTCTAAGTTGTGGTTGTCTGTTTCTTTTGATGGACAAAAGAAGACACCAAGACACAGTAGGCTATTAAATACCTGGAGTTTTCCTAGGCAGGCCTGGGACAGTTGAGAATAGAACCTAAAATTATGAAGCTATCATCTGAAACTGGACTGTTTGGGCTACATGTTCACAATATGGGAGTGCAGGGGTGGGGGGAGAAAGTTGCTGGCCATGGAAAGCAGGTTAGCGAGAGGGAATAGAGAGAGGTTGGCATTATCTGGGAGGTTCCTGTGTGTGCGTCTCCCCTGTTAAGGAAGCGGCAACACCATGTCATGTCTGGGCATCTCAGAAGATTCTTAAAGACTGGGCTGTAAAGAACAAAAATGATTAAACCCTTCATTAAATGCCACTTTGTAATCATGGGTGGCCAAGGATAGGGAAATTATCAAAAGTGATTATGAAGTTGTAGACCATATATATATATATATATATATATATATATATATAATTTTCCCTATGAATTAAAAAATTTAAAAGAAAGATTTATTCAGAAGGACAGAAAAAGATCATTTTAAAGGAAATGGAAGAACTATGAGCTAAGCAGCCTGGGAAGTAACCATTCTCCTTATTCCAGATAGTTTTTGTGAAAAAAAAGCAATAGAATCACTGTATTTGTACTCAACTTACTGAACTTGCCTACTTGTCAAGTGTGGCAGAGGATAGGGGTGTAATTCCTAAGGTCCCTAGCATAAGAAACTGTACCTGGCCATGAGTAGCTTTCTGGAGAATGCCATGCTTCACAGGTATGCCCCCAGAACCACTCCAGCCAACGTTTGCTCTTGCTCCCGAGCTACTCTGCCATTATTCTTCAACCTCATGATGTTGCATACACTCTATTCAAGAAGGTTCAAGGTTCATTATCAGAACAAACAAACTCAGTACCGGGTAGGCCACCTGTGGGGACAGGGCAGTTATGTGTGATGGTTCATTTCACATCGATGGCACCCAGTCCAGGGTAAAAACAGTGAATCAAAACAAAAAGAATATGAAAGAGGAGATGCATGTGTGTGTGTGTGTGTACATGTGTGCGTGTGTGTGTGTATGTGTTTGTGCGCATGTATATAACTTTAGGAACACTCAAAAATGCTTGCTTTCTTGTTCAATTGGAGTCAATCTCAGTTTCTATGGAAGCATAGTTTCGGTTCCTTCCATAAATCATTAAGACTGTATTTATTGTTTGAGCCAGAAAGATAAATGGTTTTTCTATGTATTCTACCTTTCTAAGACACAGGACACTTACCCTGTTTAATCTCAATTCCTATGGTCAGAACAAGATATCTAGCACTAACCCATATCCTTAGGAAGCTCCTGTGCATTTTTTTCCTGCTCAAATATACTCCATAATCTTCTTACACAAATATTTATTCCCAATAAATGGAATTGGGTAAAGCACAATTTGAAGAGAAGACAAGGGCCGTAGATATTAGTGGTGAGAGTCACAACAGCCATCGTGCCAGCCTGAGCACCTCACTTCCCTTTCGCCTTCTTTAACACTTCCTTTAAAAAAAAAATATTAAAAGGAGTTTGTGGGGAAAAAATGCAATAATTAAATTATTTATTCTTTAGACATCTGAGTACATCAGGTCACGGCTTTAAAAAACAAGAATATCTAAAAACAAACTTTAGTTTTCAAAGTCAATAGATTTTTATTCTGATAGCAATTGCACTATGTTTGCATCTTGAGTTACCTGGGTAAGAACTAGTGTTAGCGAGATCCTTGGGTTCCTATCTGTCCCACAATTTGCTTATGGGCCTCTATTTCATATGTTAACTATCCAGGTAGTGGTCAAGTGTCTGGGATTCAAATAAGGATACACTCACTCCACAAGAAGACCATATTCAAAGGTGCATCACTGTAAAATTTGACTACTAAAGAAATAATACAATAATAGCTCAGGAAAAGAAGACTTTGGCACTGTAAATTTAGCCACAGATGCACAAACTCTGTATGTTTTCACGTAGGAACTACTTGTGAAATGTTGATCATAAGCTATTCAATTTAACCATTATCACAGATCAGTGAAAATCTCAAAGTCCCATCTGCAACACAATACTCTTGCCTTTACATCTCCCTTTTAAAACTTCAGGCAGTTAGGGTATTTTACTGAGCCTTCTAAATGTAGAAATCTAATTTTAAATCTTTCCATTAAATGTCTCCATACTAGTGTTTGAATGACTTAATGAGTGGCACTATTTATAGGACACAAGGTTATAATGTGAATTTCTGAACTATAAAGAAAGTACCAGTATGCTGACTAACTAATGAGCTTTTTAATGATGAGAAATAGATAAAGCTTTAAAATGCAGAATGCTTATCAAGGACCTCAGACAATAGCGGAGTGCAGCAATTTAGAAGTACTTACCAGTGCTACTGCTGTGACAGCGAGAAGTGAACTATTTTCTTTCATTTTAAAGCACTGCTTTTCATACATGGGAGTAATTTCTATATTTTCTTAACTAAAATTAAATGCCCTGGTATGATCCTCTTTTCAATAAACTTCAAAATATAAATAACCTACTGATACCACTTGTGATAAGGCAAGAAAACGCTTCCACAAAAGGAGGAGATATCTGGATATCAACACGGCATGGCGGGATCCAGGGTTTCCATGAGGTCTGATGACTGGGGGACCTCACTGGGAAGTTGTTTTGGGATAAGCGTTAAGCATAGATGCTCTCCCTTGGGGAATATGGGCGGCTCGGGCTGGGCTCCTGCAGCATCACCAACTCAGGTGTTCCACAGGACAGCTAGAGCTCTTAAGAGTGTACCTGAAGTTCACTTGTGGTTGCCTTTGACCCTGAGCTTTGGTGCATAAAGTCCAATAATAAATAACATCCCCCTTGCTCCAAAGAACTTTCATCTTGGTACCACCATCTGGTACTCCAGAGCTCTCTATATGATGGCTCCATCGTGGGAGATGGGCACTCTTCCAGAGCACAAGGCCCATGGCTGCTAAGGAGATCTATACTACCTGCTTCTATTTTAAGACTCCAAGACTACATTCACCTGAATGTCTAGGTTTTACTGGCATGATGTGGCTTAGCTTTGTTGCTCTCCTTACGTGAGGACAGTGAACTTGTCTTTTCCATCCTTAGTGAGTTTTCCAGCTGATTAATTGATCTCTCTTGGACGATGAAAAGGCCTCCAGAGAGTGTGGGTTTCACAGTTTTTGACACACAATAGTGCATCCTTACCTGGCCTGACAGTTTCAATCCCCTGTGATAACCAAGGACAGGCAGCAACAGAACGGGCAGGGAGAATAAACCTTGGGCCATCAACATCCTGCAAGGGCAGCGAGGCTCAGCCACAATGGTGTCAGCCCTGGGTTTGAATCCCCACTCTGCAACTTCCTGGGCAACTTCAGGAAAATTGTTTAATCTCTCTAAACCTTGATGATTTTATCTCTCGTGAGGATTAACCAAAAGCCCAAATGCCATTGGCTGCACCCATCCCAAAAGAATCAGGACTGATGTAACAAGGGGAAGTCAGTGAAGAGGTCCTGCCAGATGCGGACTGGCCCTGGCTCCTCACCCTTGGCCCTTCCGTGCCTCTCCCCAGCTCTCCTCTTTTCTGCCTTTTGACTATTTCCTTCTTCCTCTTCCTCTTCTAACTCCCTCCCAATCCTCCAAACTCTCTTCACCCTCTTTATTCTTACTTTGCACAGCTTTTACTCACTACTTCTGAGTTTAATTTCTATTACTTGGGCAATAAAACAAAAGTTTTCTCGTTTTACTTAATCTGGTCTTGAATTTACTTGCTTTCCACCACATATGAATTTAAGTTTTCCAGGTAAAACACAGAATAACAGGATAAATCTGGATTTCACGTAAAGAGATAATATTTTTAGTATACATATGCCCCACAAAATATGTGTTTTTTAGTCATATTTGGCAAATCTACTTATAAATGTGGACTGAACTCTACTTGATAATATCTTCACTGTGTCATTTTTACATTTTTTCAGTTCCCAGGAAGATTTTATTTATTAAATTACATGCCTTTCTGTAAACTTATGTGGTTCTTGCAATTAGATTCCTCTGTGCAAAAAAAAAAAAAAAAAAAAAAAAAAAAAACATAATTTGTTTGTTTGTAACATTTCGGTTTTGCGGTTTTGCCAGGCATACATACATACATATACACACATATGAGTCTTTCAGGAGAGAGCAAACCCTGGGGAAGTGTAGTCCTAAGATTTAAAAGCTACCTATGATCCAGGAAATTCAGGATAACCATGTGGGGTGAGGTCAGATGGTCAGGTCCAGGGTGCCACCTCTGGGGCACCTCCAATGCTTATTTCCCCTTCAGTCCTCTAACCCTACCCTGTGCTGACAGTTTGCTGCTCAGTCGATGGAACATGGGGAGAGGTGATAACTGTGGGAGGCAAGGACCTGTGAGTTGTAGATAGATAGAGCCCAGAGGTCCACCATATTTGGATGAGAAAAAAGTTTTCACTTTGTGTTCGTAATCTCTTTCAAGTATGCATGCAGAAAACAAAAACAATGGGTGTCACTTCTTATGAGTACGTTACCCAGAGAAATCACAGATTTCTAAAATAACACACTAAAGTTACTATAAACATCCAAGATTTAATTGCTCAATATTACTTCAAATTTACAGGAGATGAGATACCCATTCACATATCTTGTAATTTAAGTAGTAAATTATCAACAATAAAGAATTTGCTAGATAGAAAATTTTAAAGATATTATTAAATTTTTGTTTCAATATAACCAGTTTTCTTTGTAATGCTGGATATTTTATTTTTAATAATATTATTCTGAGGGCAGAGAGTGAGCTCACTGGTAGATGACATATATTCAAGCATGCACAAGGCCCTGGTTCAATTCACAGCATGCATGCTCACAAATCCACACACAGAAAAGTTATTCTGAGAAGGGTCCACAGGCTTCACCAGATTGTCAAAGGGTTTCATGGTACACACATATGCAAAATTAAAAACTTGGATCAAAGAAGACCTCAGTTCACACACACACACACATATATATATATATATATATATAATTTACTTTCCCAAAGTAACAATTTCCACAGTAAAATGTCCATAAACCACCTTGGTTTTCTAAGTGCATACTTAAAACTGCAGTCTACTCTGTTACAATTTCCAAGTTGTCTTTAATATTCCTCTTAGATTTTACCTGCTTAATTTTTCTTGAAGGGGGGTGGATTTCTAGGGAAGGACAAAGGCCTTGGAAAGATGCCCAGAGTAACAATGACAAACGAGGAGGAACTCCGAGCAGAACCCACGTCCACCTTCAGGGCTTGCCTCTGCTTTCCAGTCTTCAGCAACCAGTTTCACTATAGAATCTAACACAGCGCAAAACCCGCTTTCAAGTATAATCTTAACTGTATGAATAAGGTGGCTAGTTTAGGGAAATTGTGGTTATCTGAAGAAATCCCTGAACATTTGCTGCTCTGAGACACGGGAAGCAGAGCGAACTCTTGCTGAGGGTGGGAGCGCAGAAGAGAGGGCTCCGCTTAGCAACTGGTAGCTGTTGCAGAGGAAGGGAATCTTCTACTACCCACGCCCCTTTGTTGTTTGTGAGCTACCAGGGCCTCTGCGAAGGTCGCGCCGAGGAGGCAAGGGGCCTAGGGATGGGGGGTTGTAGGCTGGGAAATGGGTCGCTTGATGGGTGGGAAGTGGGGGTGCCTGGTCCAGGCTTGGGAGTGTGGGTGGGGGGACTCAATGAATGCCTGAGGGTTGGACCAGAAGAATAAAGCCCAGAAAGGACCGTTCTCATTAAAGAATCCATTTCCCATTTTCAGCAGTTTGCTACATTAACAAGCTGAGCCGTGAAAGGATTAGATCCGCTAAGTGAGTGCCTGTTCTGTGCGCCACTGCAAAACACATTTCAGAAAGCGCTGGATTCGCCTTAAATGAGTATCTGCTGGAGGGGCAAAGCCCTAGGAAAACAAAGCAGCGCGCCAGGGTAAGCTAATAATTCCTGCTGTGCTTTGAGGGCAATGAAATGACTGCAGCCCTGAGAACTTTTTCTCCCTCCCCTGCAGTTGGTATAAACATAAGAGCCATTTGGATGATCATATGGACACCTCAGCAACAAGTGCTTCCCAGGTGCCAACAGAATGTCATTTCCCAAAGGGTTAAATGAACCAAGAGGCTTCCACCTCATACTCTTCTCCTGCCCACACTCAGTATGCATACCTATTAAACAAAACAATGGGCATAACTTTATATCCTGCCCACAAATAATCTAAGGATACAAGGACAAATCTACCACCAGCTGCTTTGTCGTAGGCTCTGCTTTGACTGAGAGGGGAAAGCCAAGTTTTGAGCTGGGTCTAGCCTGACTCAGGCCTTAACTTGCGAGTCCTGCTATTCTAACCCTTTCTCTTGATCTGCTTTTCAGCCTGTCTCCAAGCACACAGCTCAGAGCAGCGGGGAAGTTGCTTAGCAAAGGGCCACCCACTTGCGCATTATTCCTTCCTTGCCTGTGACATGACACAAGAACAAAGTAGACATTAACCGCTACATTAAACCCAGAAAGAAAGTAATCAGTAACCTGTTATTCCCTTAATAAAGGGAAACACATGCAGTGTGAAATCCAGAAGACTAATCAATAGTTGCAGACAATGCAACGTGCCAAACAAATTGCAAATCAATTAGAATCCTTGTTTTCTTTCAAATGGTTCACTATATCTAAAGCAATTACTCCTTCATTAGACCTAATTTAACAGCATGACTGCCCTGGCTACAACTGGCAGCGTCTGGCTATCAAATGGAAGAGTGACAGCTTATTTCTGTCTGTCTGTGAGTCTACCACCAATCAAAAAAAAAAAAAATTGAATTCCTTTATAGGAGAGAAACTTTTAATGAATGAGCAGATATTTATTTTGATCAAGATATCGGTACTGGAATGAGGGTTTCTTGTCTACCCCATCCAGGAAATTGAAAGTAAAAACCCTAAATATTGAATAACAATCAGTAATAAAATATCTTTCTTCTTTTTATGTTTCCAATAAATAAAACTGGCATTTCAGTATGTAAAAGCTTTTCAGCTCTTCAAAACTAACCTCTTGGCAATTGTTTTAGGACTTTGGAAAAGAGAACGTGGTTCTCAATACAATTTGGTATATTCATTTGATCAGCAAAAGTACTAGTTCGCTTTGTGGTAAGCCATTTAAAATTGCTTTATTGATATTTGGTTTATTCAGAGTAAAATTCACCCATGCTAAGTGCACGTTTGGTGAATGTGGTAAATGTGTGGTCACCGAATGATGAAAGAACAGCTCTACCACCCTGTCTGGTCCCAGTGTCCCCTCTCAGACCTCCCCGCCCCAGGCCACCAGGGATCTGCTTACTGTCAGCCCACTTCACTTTTAAGAACATTTTCCCATCCTGTAGGGGAGAAGACTGGAAAAACAGCTGATAAAAGGTTTTTGTATCAAATCGGGGAAAATAGTTTTGTCGCTGAGGCAGCAGGCCAAGCAAGAACTGCAGGAGAAGATTACAAACTTTTTTGAAAGTAGATTAAATCATTTCTGGAAGCTGAAATTAAGATTCCTAAATGGACTGGAAAGAAATTAATAGCCACCACTAGTTTTATATCACTAAATCTCATAGTGTGATATTTGTTGAGGCTCCGCTCCGTTGCAACAATTTTTAAAAATTTTTCTGAGTGTTTTTTTTCTGGCTGTAAAAGCAATGTATTTTGATTACATGCAATGCCAACATAACCAATTTATTGAATGTAATGAGAATATTTCTTATATTTCCATCCCCCCAGCAACTTTCAAGAGTACACAAAGCTAAATGTATAAAGATATTCTTTATAGTATTGGTGTTAGTAGCAAAAAACTAGAAGCCCTAGGAATTTGAGTCTTAAATTGAGTCACACATGGGCTGCTTTCCTTCCTCCTTTGCTTCGGCTCTTTCTGCGCTCCCCCTCCCCCTAATCCTTCCTCTTCACCTCACATCAAATAGCTTTTTATCCTCTGTATCCTTTCCCTTTCTTCTTTTTCTTCAGCGCTCAGTGCAGAAAAATTCTTGCACTGAGGGTATCCCGATCTTCTGCAGACCAATCAACCCATTTCCCATATCCTATTTCTCAAAAGAAAGTATTCTCCCAAAGCTGTCACATTCTTCACGTAAACTCGCAGTACCCCCTCCTCCCATGGCACCCTACCCCGCCCTCTTTAACCTTTCAGTGTTAACACTGCCACTCTGTCAAATTATGTTTTGTTCTATTAGTTTGACTAACACTCATGATTTACCCGTGTCAATCAATCAACTAATCCATGAGCATTTGGTGAAGACCTGCTTTCCCCTCTTTGGCTGCTTCTGGGAGTTGATTTGTAAGTAACGAAGCATTTGAGATGATGGGGGGGGGGGGGGGGGAGGCTAGGAAGTTTCATTTCTTTTTGAAGGTCATTCAGTTTGCAGCTTGGGTTAGTAAAAGCTGAGGGGAGGCAAGGGGGAAGGAGTGCATTCCTTCTTCCCCTTTTTCCTCTGTGCTCAAAGAGTGGAAAACAGCTTTGCCATGGAGGCTACAGATGCTCCAATTTCCCAAGTTCCAAAACGAGGAGAGGCCTTGGGAAGATTCTACAACTATCCAAAGAACTTCTAAAATTTAGATAAAATCTTTCTGAGTGCATTACTATTCATGCTCTTCAGATTTCTGGGTATAGATGGCACGCAGGTAAAGACACTGTGATCCCAACTGTCTCGTGCACTGCTCTGTTGCTTTGCCATGTTGGTAAGAGCAATGTCAGCTAACCGGTAGGTGAACAAGTAGGCCAGGCCTGAGGAGTTCGCCACATGTTGGTTAGGAGGAGGTAAGAATTGGTCTCCCACAGGCAAAATGGTGACCATCACTTAGTCAAATACAGCATGAGTATTTCTAAGGGGAGGAATGGCAAATTCCATACTTAGTGAGGCAAGAAGCCAAAGGCCTTTTGGTTTGCAATTTCCTAAGACAAATTTGATTTTAAATGTTCCTACTCTTTGCTCATAATTTTATATCCTGCTGTGTTTGATAGTTTAGCCAACCGATGGTAAAATCTGGCTTGGAAACAGTCACTTCGATGCCTTCTGTCCAGCCCCTTCCTACCAAAATGAACTGTGTGAGGGTTCTGGTTTGTACGCTTCCCATCACCGTCTCGGTGCACATGGTGTGGAGACCTGGCTTTTGCTAATGCACAGATAAAAGCCATAAGAGGATAGTGACAGAACAAAGTAAGCACAGCCCCTTTGTTTGTTCTGCTATAAAGAGAGTGAATAGACCTACGGGTCTTTTGCAAACTTTCAGGGTACCAACTTTTTATCCCCTAACCCCTACTCCCGGGAATAACCGTTTTTGGTTGTTAGATGTTTTCCCCTTTTCTCTCTTGACTATTAATATGAACATTTCATCTACCACGGGTGAATGCTTAACTAATATGGTTCTTCATACAAATGCAAACTTCCTATTTACCAGCCTCTGGTGACTACGCGTCTTGCACCCGAGTGGCATCACTCAGCTTCAGTTGCTATAGCATTTTCAAGAACCTCTCTGTTCTTGTCATAAATTATCTTTAAGTGAAAAAAGCTCAAAGGAGGTCTGCAGCAAACTGTATCAAATAATGAATTTGTAAGCGGTGGAGGAAAACACTTATCTTACTTGCACTCCTCTCCCATCGATTGCTCTGTGACCCTTCTTTGGGATACAGATGAGCATAACCCTGAAAAATGTTTGTGTTGTCTTTCTTTAACTGGCAGCCCGAGGGCTGCATGATCTAATAAATATTGGCAGGGCCAAATGAAATAATATAGAAGAGCTTCTCTTCTTTAAAGTCCACAGACCAAGAGACTCTTGTCACTTGTTAATATCTCCATCAAACACTGAAGTGTTAACATATGTGATACGACCACGCAATCAAGTAAGGACCGATTTGTTGACTAATTAAACCAACACAACAAGCTCTTTAGCACCTACAAGTGACAAGTTTAGAGCAGGCAAGTGGAAACTCTCAATTGAGCCCCCTTTTATGAGACTATCATGCCAAATTCAATTCTGACTGAGTAGTATTTGAATGTACTTGACTTCCACCATGTGCTGACATGCTTACAATAATTCATCATGGGTGACAATAGCCCAATATTAGAGATTTATGATATATACAAAACAGTTACAAATGCGATGTAGCCCTTACATGGTCTGCTTTCCTTACCCACTGCCTATTGATATTATAATTAATGGTCAATTACTTGGGGAAAAGAAAATAGAAAATAGTCATTACTGGTTTCAGTCATCGTTGGTTTTTTTTTTTTTTTGGCAAATTCTGGAGGTAAATGAAACCATTTTCACAGTGTTTGGCAATTGCTTCAAAATAATAAACGGACACAGAAGCCTGGTGTTCATGACTCACTTTAGTAACAAGAATGAGTTAATACTGTTCTAAAGGAACTGAGTGTAAATTAAGTTGCCTGACAAGTGGAAAAGCATTCTGAGATGTATTTTTGTGAGTAGATAATACATGCAGGTTATATTTGTGTGTACAATAGCTGCAGTCCTCTACAGGCCATATAAATATTTTAAATTCAGTTTTCTGATTTATAAAATGAAACTGCTCCACTGTGTTATTACTAGCAGCCTTCTAATACCCAAGCTTTTAAGGCTTCTGATCTGACGTCTTCATATCCAGGTCAACGAAAAGGGAAGTATAACCCTGGTTTTTGACATGTAGTTAATCCTTCTTTTCTTCTTCACTACACTCACTTTTGTTTTTTTGTATCCAGGCCCAACTATCTTCTGACTAAGTATATCCTGTCCAACTGTACCGTGCCACTTGTGGATGACCAAGAATTGGCTACACTCATATTAATATCACACATACACCTGTAGGCATAAATCACATTTTTCCATCCCTTTGTGCTTATATACAAATAAGGTATATTAGCAAAGCTGTTCAATCAGCAATGGAAGTTGGGTGGTCTTGACCGCTTAATCCAGACCTAGCCTAGTATCCTAGGCTAACTCAGTATCTTAGCACCTGGTTAGGCACAAGGCTTAAAACCTGTTGAGATACTGAACAGGTTATTAGCAAATTGTGAGGTTGCCCCTTAGACCTTAGGTGGCCATCTTGCCCATCAAAGGAGCATTCTGCAAGCTCTTCCACCTTGTGCTGAAATGACCAACTCTGTGTCACATGCAAATTCTCAAGTCTCCTGAATCCACTCTGAATTTTTGAAAGAAGCACACATGGCTATCTATCTCAAAAAGACAATTTTCTTATTTTTATCCGTAGACTTCGGCAGAATTTCATTTTCCGTAGACATTATAACCATGTACTACAAATATTAAACTGATATAAAATGTATCAATTGAGAAGACTTGACCATAACTCATATCTTTATCTGTGTTCCTTCCATTTCCCATCCTCATTTCTCATAGACCCTTGTAGTAGTTTCTTGTATATCTTTCCATTGTTTCTTTAGGGAATTATAAAGAAATGATAGGAGATAGATAGATAGATAGATAGATAGATAGATAGATAGATAGATAGATATTGGTTTCCCCTTTTTAAATCAAAATTAGAATAATGTCCTAAACCTTGTATTTCTTCCTTAACAATGTGCCCTGGAGATATTTTCAAGTCAGTACAGAGAAATCTACATCAAAGATGAAAACCTTATTTTGAACAAGGCTTCTACAGGAAACTTAGCCCTCTCTCCTTTCCTTCTCAGTTAGGGAGGATGGATTGAAGTTTCTGGCCTTTAGAAACCATCTGCTGCCTCTGGACACCTAGCCTTCCAGACTGTCCTTGTCCAGCACAATTCCTTTATGACAGCCCAGGACCTTCTAATAGGTCTCTGCAGGAGGACATGGTGTTATTAAGGTGCTGTAGAAGGCATGAGATGAGCTGAAATGGAATTCAAGTCTTTAAGGTAGCTTGACATCTGAAAAAACTTTTCTAGGAATTAAAACCTGTCATTTCAGAGACCCCTCCTCCTCCAGTTTTACTACGTTCATGGGTAGGGATGACCCAGTCTTGAGTTTTCTTCATGTAGTGTGGACTAGTTTTGAGTCATACAGGACTTCTATCTCTTACCCCTCCTCCTAAGTCTTTTCTGAACACTACTGCTTGTTTAGTTTTCTCCTTTTGATTTTAACATCATGATGTTTATCATTTGGAAATTTGGAGAGCATAGAAATATATAAAGAACAATATTAGTTGGGACTGGAGGAATGGCACAGCTGTTAAGGTGCTTGCCTAGCTAGCACAAGGCCCTGAGTTCCATTCCCCAGCACTACATAAGGCCGGGTGTGGTGGCACATGCTTGTAATCCCAGCACTTGGGAGGCTGAGGCAGGAGGATTGCTGTGAGCCCAAGGCCAACCTGAGCTATATATTGATTTCAGTTCAGGCTACAAAACAGAACCCTGTATCAAAAAAAAGAAGAAGAAGAAGAAGAAGAAGAAGAAGAAGAAGAAGAAGAAGAAGAAGAAGAAGAATATTCGTGTCATTCATAATACTGGAAACAAAACTATTATTAAAATTTTGGTACATAGTATTTTGGCTATATAAATAATGGATTGTACAAAACAGTTTTTAGCATTTGTTTTTAGTTCACATAATTTAAAAATTTAAACCAAAAAACATTATTGTTTAGATGTGCTATAGTTTTACAGAAAAATCTGTGGAAAGTGGAGTTCTCATTTCCTCTGTGGCCGTCATTTTTACATATTCTGTCATGAAAACTTTTTTTAAATGAGATAACTTGAGTTTTAAAACATCATAATAATGTTCTTTGTGAGTTCAACCCTTTAAATACTTTCCTATAGTTCAGATTGATTAGGATTCACATTCTTTACATTCATTATTAATGACACTGCAATCAATATCCTTGTAAATTAGTGTTTGTCCATATCACTTATTATTTCCTAAAGTTGAATTTTTGAAATAGAATTGTTAAGTCAAAAGGTGCGAAATGAGTTAGACACAGAAGGTTAAATATTGTATATTTTCTCTAATACGGGAAAACCAAGCCATAAAAAAGATGGAAGAAAGTAAGACAGACTTGTGGAGAAGAAAATGGGATGTGGGGGTGGGAAGGGGAAAGGGAAATAAAAAGGATCAAGATGCAATACGTAAATAAAAATAAATTAAAAACAATAAAAAATACATAGGTATTCTTATGGCTTTTAGTCCATATTGCCAAATTGGTTTGAGTCTATGTTAAAAGAAATAGAAAGCTAGAGAGACCAGAAAAAACAAGTACCTCAAGATTTGCATTGGACCTAAAGTTGCCCTAAGAAAGATACTTGTGTCTATTTTAAGTAGCGAGAAGCTGGATATGGGGAAAACTGGTCTCTGAGTTACTTATTCATTGCTGCAACAAAACAACCAACATTCACAGCTTAAAGGAGAAAGCAATCCTGAAGGAAGGGGCAGAGGATAGGGAGCTGTTCACCCCAGGTGAAGTCGGAGCAAAGTGAATTCTGGACTGGCTAGGCTAGCGCTTTCCCAGGAAGGAGGTTTAACAATGTATCTGCTTCCTTCCTTTATTTAATTTGAACTGACAATTGGGTGCCTCTTCCCACCCCGCCTCCAGTGGGTGTCCCCCCCACAAGTGGGTGCCCCACCTCTCACTTCCTGGCCTACAAGTCAAGGGCACACCCCTGAAAGCTCTGCACTGGGCACCCCCAATCCCAACAAGTTGACACAATCTTTCCAGGTCATACCCTAAGCATCTGCCCCTTCCAGCCAGGTTCTACCTCCTGATAACACACAGTTGTAAATACGCCAGGCTTGTGAGGGATACTCAAGATCCAAACCATAGCAGCTGATGCGGGAATGCTGAGAAATGGTGGTCTTTCATTCCAAGATCTCAATGTGGGGCATTAGTTTGGAAAATTACGGACAAATGACAACCCACACGTCCCACTGTGGAAGATGTGAGATAAGGCTTACTGCGATATAGGCCACCTGCAAACAAGAACACTCAAAACAGAGGCAGGGGATACAGCAGCACCTTGTGAAGGCATTTCTCAATCTGGAAAATGTGTGCCACCAGTTTTAGAGTGTATATGCATTAAACTACTTATTTTAATGGTGAGGACTTTATTTTATTTCTTACCAGAAAAGTGAATGATCAGCATGCATATCATTTCTTAGGCTAAGGATAATTTTTAAAATAATGTAAAAAGTGACTCTGTTTAAAGTCCTTTGACAGGAAGCCATACTGTAAATAATGAACAAATGATGTGCAGATATGGCAGAAAAACGTGGCACACAAAAGACAGGTGTGGGAAATTGTGTGTATTTCTAAGGAGCGCAAAAACTTTTCAAGTTACATTGTTCTAATTTTTAGAGGCAGTAACTAATTTCTAAAAATTCTGATGAACCTCTTTGTGACTCGGATCTTCATCACAAGATAGCGATCTTTATTGCAAATGTCTCAGAATTTTATGTTTTGGCTTCAAGTTACTTCAAAAGAAGGTCATATGCGTTCCAGTTTAGGAATGTATTATAGAGCTAGAGGGACACCTAATGAGTTTTTACACATGATCATGGAAGGCACATTATAATTCTTTTTTTTAAAAGTATGCACTTGATTTTTGTAAAACGTACATGCAGTTCAGAGTAGTTTCAGCTTGCAGGCTGTTGAAGTATTTCAAAGATAATTTTAGTATATTTTAAAATATGGTAATTCTCTTTATAAATAGGGAAATGGCAAATTTTAGCACAAGATAAGAGAGACATATTAGATTTTTTGTATGTACAGACACGCACATTTTCACTTTTGTTTTTAGATGCAAATTACTAGGAAGGGGTATCTTTCCATGCTTGAAAAACCGAGAGCTTAGATTTTTTAAAAATCCATTAATTTTAGTTTCTTTTGCCGTCCAGAGGATTTTTCTTTTCAGATTGTTGTTGAGATCAGATGGTCTCTAAAGAAATCAATCCAATTTCAATAGAAGAGCTATGCTGTGTTGGGACTGTTCATATAATCCAGTTGCTAAATGATCCCAGGGCTACTCTGATTTAAAAGGAGAAACACAGACATCATTGTTCTCAAACCTTCCCATCCTCACGAGATCAGCTGATCAAAAAAATCTTTCCCTAAAGAATGCATTTTCCATGATTGTGGAGTATCAACATTAATAAAATAATATCTGTCCCAACATAGAACGTTATTTATTTGATGATATCAAACATGGCGATAATGCCTTAAGTGCAAGCCATGAGGGAAAGGACGAAGCTTGTGAAACTCATGCCTGAGCTGTTGCTGAAATGTCGCTGGATTTCTGAGTCCTACAGGTGCTTCTTTATCGTCTTGACTCACGGAAACCCGGGGCTATCCTCTCTCCATTCAGCAGAGAGAAAAGGGAGTGAGGTCCTGGATAAAGAGGTCCGTCCTTAAATCTAAATCTGAACGCGTGTTTCTATTGCAAAGGGAGAGAGACGCCAATCCTTATGACTACAAACCCTCTTTATTGAAAGTTTTTAACAATTCTATCTAAAGAGGCAGTAAAATCTTTTTCTGAAGTGCTATTGCATTGTTTTATAAAGATATAAGATAAAAAGCAAAAGAGGAAAGGGATTCTATTTCCCAGGATGCTCAGTTATAATTTACATTGACAATTCTCTTTCTCCTCTCTCAATCCGTCCCTCCCCACTACAGTATATTTAATTAGTCTTGTGAATAGGTCCTTTCTAGAAGGCTCTTGTAACTATGACTTGTAATTCTAAAAATGTCTAGGTCAGGTTTTACAAATTGGGTTTCTTGCAACCCCATTCCTCGGTGATGTTATTTCTGTCCCAGAAAAGGCGAGATGGCCAAAGGCATCCCTTGGACCCTTGTCAGCCACAGTAGATGGAACAAACTGCTTGGAAGGCTGCCGCTTGTTAAAACTTGTGTTGCCTTGTGAGTTAAAGTTAGAATGTCTGATTGAAAAAAATAGCTTCACTATGTCTCTTTAATTCATGTCAAGTGGTAAACTTTATACAAGCAACACATTCTCATTATACAAAAATACAGACACGTATTTAAGATAAAGGCACTATATTTTATCACCTAAAATAACTATTGTTAAAATTTTTTATCTATGTTCCTCTCCTTTTTTCCAGAGCACATATGTACCCCCCCACATATACTTTTAAAAATATCGTCATATACATCAGTGATTTTGCAGCTCAAAAATTGTTCACTCGATAAACATTTACACAATATCATCTTTAATGGCTGTAGAGTAATCCAATTACACATATTTCATTATATAACAATTGATCCATTAGTGTTATATATTTATGACTTTTGAAAGTTCTGGTAGCTTGAAAAACAATTTATATGAGGTAAATCTAAGAAGTAGATTATAGAAAAGTTAAAAGTTAAAAGCAGGGAAACTATTTTCTCCTTTTTTTTCTACCCTAAGAAACCAAAGCAACATAGCAAAGAAAATCTGATATGTTGAACATTGTTTTGCTTTTTATAACTTATTCCCTATGTAGATAAAAAGAATTAGAAAAATCTGTATTTTCCATTATGAATTTTAAGCAAAAGGCAATCAATTTAAGTCTAAAGGTTTCTCTACAACAGGACATATGTTAACGTCACTTAACTTTCTTTCCCCTAAGGGCTTCTTCTAGTCACTCCCTAGATGTACACATTCCCTACAGAGATCATGTTCTGAAAGCTTCTATGTACCAAAAAAATGGCATTAAGTAAGTGTTGGCACAATTTTCACTTCAATATTGAGTTAAGCTTTGATCATTCACCAATGGTTGTCAAGTATCTACAAGGATATCATACAATAATTAATCTACAATGTGAAATAGCAATAAAGTTATGCTTGTGAAATAATGCTCTGCAGTGGAAGCCTGGCCAGCAGATCTGGTAACCGACGTAGGTATCCCAATTCCATCTGTACCTTAATTCCACTAGGTTTTAGAAACCCCCCCACAGTTTCCACAACTTTGAGGTAAATAACTGTTGGGGGCACTATATGCGTATATTTGGATACCCAAATATCAGTACATACTACCTGGTACTAGGTATTTCACAAGTATTTTTCCATAAGAAATAACACTAGGTGCTAATAAGTAGCATTAGGTGTTGATACTCCTCAAGTATTTTTGGACAAAAATAATCTCTTTCCTTTTTGATATAGCACTGTGGTACTTCCTCTATATGCTTATTTTCTACTATATCATCATAATTTGAATATCTTATCTCCCCTAATATATTGTGAACTCTAATGGATAAGGTTTATCTCTGATTCATCTTTGGGGCACTAGAAAAAACTTCAGGTTCATTATTTTAGCTTTGCAAAACCTTCAAGGTGGCACGGACTCACAGATTTAGGCGAAGGAGTGGTAAGGACTGATGTTAAGAAGGCCTTAGTTTTAACCTTGCTTCTGTGTAATTGTGGCAGTTAACTAGCCAGGGGCAAATCTACTCACCATTTTAGCTTCAAATGCAGGGTTGTTATACAGTTTAGACTCAGATAAGATACAGATGATCCAGCTCTCCTCAGTCTCTATATGAAATTACTACCTTTTTCCTGAATGAATTCTTTCTCCTAAATTCTGTATCATTGATACCAATATCCACTGAAACTCTCTCCTCCAGCCCTTCCCCCACTGGTCATTCGATCTTATTAATTTTGTGTCCTACACATTTCTTGGACTTTTCCCTTCTTTTCCATCCCCGATATATAGGCTCTCCCCCGGCCTCCATCTTGGTATCCTTTCTCATCAGGACCTGTGCTACAGCCCCATTCACTTTCCTGATTTACACCTGTGAATCTGTGCCCTAATCCAATCACTACACTGACTCTTCCAAAATCTGCTGTTCATTGCTTTCCTTTCAGCCTTCGATGTTTCCCCATCACTTGTAGAATAAAAGCCAGATCTTCCCAAGGAACAGGAGGAGGTAAGCCATAGTCTAAGTTCCTGCTTATTTCCTAGATTGCTTTGTGGTTCAACTACATTGAGCTACTGAGTCCTAATTGCATTAAGTTGTTTATTGATTGAGCCGTCCTTTTTGCTTGGAGTGTTTCCTTCCCTTGGCCAATTTCATTCACTCTTTCTCAGTTCAGACATTGGATTTCTTAGAAAATTTCTCAACCAGACTTTTTTCTCCAGGCCTGGCAAGGGGACCCTTTTCTGGCTCTCTGTGCATATTGCCTACCACTGCTGTGATGATTTTCAGATGACACTAGCATGTATAATTCTCTGTCTTTCCTGCTAAAATGTGAACTCTTGAGATGATGATATTAGCCAACTTTCCTGTTACTGAGACATAATAACAAGAAGCAGAGATTTAATTTGGTTCATGGTTTTGGAGTGTTTAGTCCATAGTGGGCTGGCTCCAATGCGGAAACACCATGATGGAAAGCATGGCACAGTGAAGATACTCAGTTCATAGTGGCCAGAAGCAGAGCCTAGGGACAGTGCTTGAGAAAGGGGCAAGGATCCAGACACAGATCTCAAGGTCACACCTCTGTGACCACACCAGACACATCCAGAAATATGTCTTAATCTAGAAGAGAGCTCCCAAGATAGTTAGGTTAGTACAAT
Source organism: Ctenodactylus gundi (assembly GCA_004027205.1). Classification (NCBI taxonomy): domain Eukaryota; kingdom Metazoa; phylum Chordata; class Mammalia; order Rodentia; family Ctenodactylidae; genus Ctenodactylus; species Ctenodactylus gundi. The sequence goes on along the minus strand of PVKB01002686.1, from coordinate 230,645 downwards.
TAAGATTAATAGTCACAATGAAGTACTGTTTTATTAACTTCCATATCCCCAGTACTATCAAGACTCTGGAAGAGAATAATCACTCAAAAACTGCAACCATGATTATGAAGCCCACCTTCAGGATGTGTTTTCTGTGATGCAATGCTTTGCTTGTTTCTCCTTTCCCAAATAAGGTGAGGTCTGACATATGTGGACATGAAAGATTTTTTAATTAAAAAAGGATGTTGATTTTAAATAGTGGCAATGATAAAACTTCAATCTGATTAATTTCTTGAGAATCATTGGCAAGTTTTTGAAAACTTAGGAGACCAGAAAATGTACTTGGAGATGTTTCACAGCCATTATTAATGTTATAAATGTGTCACAGTAAAGTCACAAACTTTGCTGTGTTCATAGGAATACAGTAAAAAATTATATTTGCATTGAATGTTATACTTTTTAAAACTATTGCAGTGGACATTCACAATAACCTTAAAAAAAACAGCCATGGCTTACTCTACATAACTACTTATGTAGTTAACAGACAAATGCAATATGTCTAAAACAAAGTTCTCGATCTTCTCTTCCAAACCTTCTCCTTCGATAATCTTTACTCTTGAAATGAATAATAATTTTATTCTTTAAATTTGTTAAGCTTCAAGTCTTGGATTCATTCTCAACTTTTCTGTTTCACGTTCCATATTGGTAAATGTTTTCTTCAATGTATATATCCACAACCTACTTCCTATCATCCCTACCACTGCCAACTAGGTCAAGTCACCATCTTCCCTCCCCTGCTCCTCTGTCATCACCATGGTCCCCTAACTAATATATCCCTGCTCTTAACCCAGTCCACTCAAACAGTAGTTAGTGTGATTCTTTTGCAATAAGTCAAATTATGCCACTCTTTTGCTCAACGCTTTCCACCAGCCAGGTGTCCCTACTTTGATTCAAAGCAAGAGGCCTTAAAGTCTTTTACAAAGCCTAGGTCCCCATTACCATGGAGTTCATCCTTCCTACTTCCCACCTTCCTCATCCCACAGCCACACTACTTTTTGCAGTTCTACCTGCTTTCATCTCAGGGTGTTTATGTTTATTTCCTAGGATTGGAATATTCTCTCATATATAAGCATGGCTCACATCTGCATGAATATCTATTTTGATGAGGCCTTCTCTGGCCATTCAACCTATATAAAAACACAGCCATAATATTTCGCGGTTTCTCTTATAGAAAGGTAGAATCTACTTCTTGACCCATTGAACTTGAGTTGCCCTTGGGTCTAGTTTTATGCTTGTGAGTTTCAGAGCCTTGCCCTCAAGAGATCTGTAGCTTCTGTCTTTGCTTTTTTGAAATGTCTCCTGGTGGTGTAAAGATTCCTGCACTAGCCACTGAAGGAGGAGAGCCCACATCAAGGAGAGGCCTCACAGGGGCCTGCACCGAGGCCCCACGAATGTGAGGGAGACTATCAGACTCGCCAGTGAACAGATGCTTGCTATCACATGAGTGGTCCAGGCAAGATCAATAGAAGAACTTCCCAGCTGATATCAATTCGAGTTATCAACCCACAGAATTGTGAAAAACAGCAAATGCTTTTATTTTTTAAGCTACTATGCTTTAAAAAGCTTTGTTATATACTGGCAAATAATAGAAACACTAAAGGTTTCAACTCTTACCAGATACTTCTTACTTACTTGCTATATTTGTAAGCTCTGTTAAGGATAGAGATTTTTTTTTTTCCTATTTTGTTCATTTTGTTATCTACAGGACCAAGTAACGGGCCAGTCAATAGGCTCTCAATAAATATTTGTTAAATGCATAAGTGAATGACTAAATATAAATTTAGAAAGGCCTTTCACATCTTCCAGTATAACCTTCTTTAAAAAGAAAAAAGTGAAAACGAATACCTAGAAAGGTTGTATAACAACAGAACTGGAAATAGAACTTTTCATTCCTAGTTATAATTAAAGAGCTTAGTTTTTTACATTTACACAATCTTCGTATATTGAGGTATTTTTTTTTACAGAAAGTTGAGCTTTTAGTATTCGAAGTGACAGAAGTCCAGCTCAGTTTAGCTTTTTTTTTTTTTTTTAAAGAAAGGAAAGGGGATAAAATCTGTGAATTTTCAGAGCTCACAAGTCCAAAGGTACGTGTAATTTCAGACATGACTGAACCTGAGGTCTCAGATGACAGTTGGAGCTCTCTCACTTTCTCTACATTTCTTAGACAGCCTATGTTCCCTGCCAGAAAATAATATTGGAGAACAGAGCTCGTCTTTCCTGACAATAATTCTGGACAACACCCTGAGTCCTGTCAAATGCCCATTCCTGATCCAATCTTTGCAGCCAGGGACGTGGATACCTTCTTAGGATCAGGCTTGGTTTGTCCCTTCGGATAGAGTTGAGGAGCAGAGTCAGTCACGTATTCTTCCTATAAAATGGGTTTCCCTGGGAAAGAAGGTTTTTATGCCAGGAAAGTGGAGGTAAGGTGTTCCAACTACAATAACACTCCAGGTGTCTACTTAAGTTATGTTAGTTACATCGTACAGATAACTTGCTAATAACAAAGTAAATATCATTGATTTTCACTTATGAGAAAAGATCAGCAACAAAGTAAAACACATTTCATGTCAGATGAAAAACAGACAGAAGCGATGGCAAGCTTGTTAAGAGTCTCTCATCTGGCTCCGCCCAGAACTCTACAGGGCAGAATTGGAATCTATTAAGATGGGGTGGAGAAGAGTCCACAGTGTTAAAAATACAGGTCAAATAAATAGCCGTAACACTATCCACACCTGGAATATAAGATAAAGTATTTCAGAAAAGCCTGCCTGGGGGAGCGAGGTGGACAGACATAACAGGAAAGCATTATGGTTCATTGGAAAAAAATCACCATGTTTAAAAAAGCTTTTGAAAACAAGCTAGAATAAGAATGTGTGTTGTCCATTATCAGGCAGTACTGTGACGAGAGAAGAGAATCAATATGCCTCAGCAATACTTAGGAGATGTTTTTCATCTTAGGACCACTTTTGCTATTTTGAAATCTGGCCCAAGCACTTGTAAGAAGATGACCTTTTATATATTGCATTTTACAGAAAACTATATAGAGCTGGATATAATATCTTGACCTAAGGGGAAAAATAAAATAGAAAGAAAAGTGGTGTTTCGGGGATTTCAACCAAAAAGCAGTACATGGCAGGAGAGAGAGAGACAGAGAGACAGAGAGAGAGAGAGAGAGAGAGAGAGAGAGAGGCAGAAACTTGGCTCAGTAGAGCAAGACGGCTGAAATATCATTATCTGAAGGATTCTAGACATCTGCATTATTTTGCATGAGCTACCATCAGCAAGTGACTTAGGGCAGGGTGTTGGACACATTTATTTTTCTTCATTTCTTAAAACCATCTTGTCTTGACTCTTAGCTTCCCACGCTTTGGAGGGAGAGGACGTACCAAGGAGAAAAGGCTACTGATTTCCAAAAGGTTAGAGGTCCATTTTTTTTTTGTTTTGTTTTAAAGAATAGCATTTCAGCTTGATATTATTTTAGTATTTACCACTCTGTATTGTCTTAGACCTCATCTTGGCAAAGGGCTCCTAAACAACTGCCACTTTTAGCATTGCTGCCAAAAGGCGCCCTTTCACAATAAAGCATGCTGTGCTTTGGCAGGAAATCAATAAAGTGAAAATCTGTTCTCATCATCCATACATTTACCATCACAATCAACAATCAAAGGCGAGACCTGGGTTCTTTATCCACAGGCTCCAGCCTCCCAATTTTCTGCTATGAAAGGCAGCATAAATTAGAACCCTTGGTTCCTGTTAGCTGGGCTTAATGGGTATGATTTATGAACCATTAAATGAGGTTATGTAAATTGATCCTTAGCAGAATGCTAGCGCCCAGGTGACAGGTGCAGTGCGCTCGTCCACAAGGGTTCTGCACAAATCAGATTTCAGTGACATTCAGTTTGAGGAAAGAGAAATATGTTGTCAACAAGGAAGTGATTTAAATAGTGTCCTGGGTTTGTCAGCAATTATGCCTTTCTTCTTAATTGCTGCAAACTATATAAATTCTAATAGGAAATAAATTAGTAATTTACCAGTTAATCACAAGGGATATAAAAGAGAAGGGCTTAAATATTTTAAAAGCCATGTAGCCAGTGAGGCCATACACTTGGGTGATTTCACTGATGCTGTTAAAGAGATACTTTAAAGCAGAAGTATGAATTGACACAAGACAACCAAAATTACAGGCATTGCAGCAGAAACCTGATCCACATATGGGAAATGCTCTTACAGAATTGTTCTGTGTGTCCCACTGTAATGGAGATGTCACTGCAGATTCTATTTTTTATCATCAATATTCTAATCTTAAAACAAATAATCTTTTTACCTCAGCTACAAAAAAAACTTGCTTTATGATTAAAAAAAATTTACTGAAATCATGGCCTCTCATCAACCAAGTAAAGATCATGAAACTGTGACTATATTATGAGAGGGAAGGTGGGAGATACGGCTGACGTGGCAAGGGTGTTAGCTTGCCTGCCTTGCTTAGCCAATAGCAACGAAAATATACTTCTTGCTGTACTCTTAGTTATAAAATAAACAGGTTTTTATAGGATCATGAACTCATTTGAATATTCAAATGAATGTTTAATTTTTAAAAGAGCCAAAAGGAAGCATATACATATTAATTTCATCATGAAAAATGTCTCAAGCCCATTCTTCCCTTTGAATTCCCTGCCCCTCCTCAAGCATATGGTGGTCTTCTGAGAAAGGTTTCTCCAAAGAAAGTCAATTCAATATCATCCCCACCTTTTGTCTGAAGCTGTTATTGTGGCTGTTTTCATGAGATTGACCCCAGTAAGAGGACACATATGGATGTGATAGTAATGTTCCCCCGGCCCCTGGCAGAGCCTATTAGAGCTCCCCACAGGGGGTCTCTACCACTCTTTTTAACAGTCATTTCTGCTTCACAAGTGCAGTTGTTTATGGACAGGGGATATGATTTGACCTGCTGTGGTGCTCCATGAAAGAGTGACAATAGGGCAAAGGTCAGATGTTTAAAGAGACTTGTGGCTTGTCTGCTTAAAGAAGCTTTCCCCAGCAAAGGAAAAATACTAACACACCATTTGTGAACCTAGAGATGGTGCCTGAGAGGTTACAAGTGAATAATTATATAACCATTGATAGCTATTGATGATTTTAGTTCTCGAAGGTAAAGATAATTTGGAAAGTTGTGCTATAGGAAAGAGTTTTGGGATTACTGTAGGAAAAAATACTTGAGAATCCATGCCACAGCAAAGGCCTACCAGCTGTTTCAATGCTAGCATTATAACCTGACTGGGGACAAGTCGATCTACCTTGGGTTCTCAAAAACAACAGCACTATTTTGTAAGATATTGTTGTGAATATAAAAAAGTGATCGCTGAATAGATGACAATTTGAGATACACACACACACACACACACACACATTTACATAGACATAGTGTTTGATGCATGGGAATACATATTTTTTGAGGAGAGATTGCAGATTTTTCTGCTTTAGACCCTGAGTTACCTTCTCTCTGATGTCTCTGTTTCTGTAAAGGTGCCCTCTAATATTACATCCGTCTATGTGTTCCTCTCACCCAAGTCAACCAAGCAACATCCTAATGTCCCCTCTCCTCCTCTCTAAACTTTTACAGCAATGGTACATTGATGAAGAAAGTGATTCTAAGCCACATCATTGGGATTCACATGCCCCCTTGCCTACTTGTTAGCTCTGTGACATCAAGCAACTTCTTTTACCAAATTGTGCCTCGGAGTTCTTTCCTGTAGAATGGGATTTAAAAATAGTACCTACTGCATGAGACGTTAAGCCACATGGTAGGCACTTTTCACACATTAAAATATAAAATGTGACCAGTATACCTATTCAATAAATGAAAGGGAGGTTCAGTGAAATTAAATACTTCACGTAGCTTATAAAGACCCTGCTATATCACAGGAATAAATTTTAATGATTGACTGTACAACACAGTACATACAATTAACACATTGAAATATGTTAGGATAGATCTCATGTTAAATGTTCTTAATACTCAAACAAATATGAAACATATGCACATGCACACAAGAAAAATTTTGGAGTTGACGGAAATGTTTGTGCCCTGATTGTGGTGATGGTACTATGGATATATGCCTGTATCGAAACTCATCAAAATGTATGCAAGCAATATGGGTAAATCTTTGTATGTTAAGACTACCTCAGAAGATTTTAGAAAAGAAGAAAATTTATTATGAAATAGAAACAAATAGATAAATAATTTGTTTAGGACTGCAGAGCACTGACTCTACAGTGCAGAGTCAGCACTCAGAACAATTTTGACAGATTCACAATTTCACTGCACTGTGCTGCCTCACAGGTTCAGGACGAAACACACATGGTCCTGGGAGAAATGGGCAAGATTCCCCTAGTAGGTTTTTATATTTCTATGATGAAAAAAAGCACTCTGACTCCTATTTATTCCTTTTGAATTTTTAGTGATCTCACCTATAAAAACAGGTACTAGACTGGAGTTTCCCGAATCATGTTCCCCACACCCTTGAGTTTCTTTAACATTTCTCAGGGGCCACTGCAAAGGGAAGCTCCTGCAGAATCCAGCCCTTCTATGATGCCCGTCCCACCTAAATAGAGTGGGTACTGGGACATTGGGGATGTGTGACAATTGCAAGATTCTTTTCAGTCCTAATACTCTGAGTGTCTTTGTTAAATTATAGTGAGGACCTGGCTCTGTCTATATTGTGATAATTTTCAATTCAACGAATATTTCTCTAGTTCTGTTCTGAGCAAGACACTATGTTGAATATTAAATACACAGCCTCTCCTCCCGCCAAAACATTGTCTTATAAGAAGTTCCTGCTCATCTGAGTGTACTCTCAAGATGCATTTCATTCAGGAATTGTGTTTTCAGTTCGCTTAAAAGCTAGAATGTAAAATGTTCCCCTAAAGCTCTTAATCTTTGCACTGCAGACTCCCATTCCCTTCAAGAATTTTTTATCCCTATCCTGCCTCTATGTCTTCTCTGTATATTTGTCTTGGGAACACAGGTCTGTGTTCTAAAGAGCCTAACGCATGGAAATGTGTCTTCATTAAATAATACTAAACTGAACAGCCACTGCTCTTTGGGTGGCAGACCTCAAGCATGTCCAGTGTTTGCGCTCCATTCGTTATGCCCCTCCCCCAGCTAGTTGTCTTAGTTACCTTCTCATTGCTGTGACTCAATACCCAACATCCACAACTTTAGGGAGGAAGGATTTATTTTAGCTCACAGTTCAGAAGATCTCAGTCCTCCCATAGGTGGCCAGCTTGAAAGTGGTAGAATCACGTGGCAGGCCTGGAGCTGGGTCCAGAGCCAGAGAAGATGTCTCAGAGTCAGAGATTTTTCACAGCAAGGGGAAACAGAAGTCTGGGAGGGAAGGTAGAACCAGCACACGCCCCTCCAGGTCAAGCCCTAAGTATCTGCCCATTCCAGCCAGGACCCACGTCCCAGGAGTACAGAGTATCCATAGGAACATGAGGCTTTTGGGGGACAGTCCAGATCCACACTTGTCCACACACTAGTCCAAGTTTATTCAGAGAGAAGGTGTCACTTGCTAATTGAATTAGCTTCCCTAGTTGTGCTTTCCTTCAATGAAGATTGCCTCAGGGTATTCAGCAGCTCCTGACTCTGGTCCTACTGGCACTGCAGAAAATTCCCCTCACTCTTATTTCTCGGAAGATGGATCAACAAGAAACATGGATACTGGAGAACACTACTTGTCAGGGGAGGGAATGCAAATAAAGATGGTTTTTAAAATGAGAAGAACAAAAGAAATCTTCAGTTAACCCACTGAGTTGGGAGTGAGGACTCATCTGTGCTTAGAAAACTTGGTATTTGGGAGAGACCACGCCAGTTTCACCACTGGCTCAACTTCAGTTGTGGGCTGGAGTCATCTGGGGTACTTAAAAATGGCATAAACACAGACATCTTTGGAGATTCATATTTGGACAAGATTTTTCACATCTCTTTATCTTTAAATAGCTACCCAACCAAAGCTAAGACTCACTAGCCTCAGAACTCGCAGGCAGTGGAGGCCCTCATCGCAATATTATTGGCTCCGCTGTGGTTTTGTACCCTGCTGAGTGTCAATCAGCTGCATGCCACACTGCAGTGGCCCGATGACAGACAGATTGATTGCACATATGGAACATAGCAACCACCTTCTTGGATCTATAAATTTACCATTTGTGGCTTATTTCTAAAATAATGCTACTTTTGACAAAAATATAGCTAACTCGAGCAGAAGTAAAATCTGTTTTAATTAATTCAATTCAACTTTCTGTGAAGTAATTTTATCTCCTCTGGTTAAACATAAAGCTTAGCAGGATTATAGAGGACTAGCCATCATCTTAGCAAACTAGCAAATTTTATTTGATGTAATGGATGACACCGAGCAACCATGATTTCATTTTAAAACTGTCAACAACTTCTTGAGTCAAGTGTTAATAGTCTGCATCAACATTTTTTAAACATAAAAAATTAATACATACTACATAGACTAGGAAGTTTAATCTTGTGGTTTAATTCCAAATCACTGAATTCTTTGAAGTCAAACAGAGAAAAGAGTACTCCTGAGTTACACAGATGTGCTGTCACCAACCCTCATTTACAATAGTCTCTTTTCAACCTAATGGGCGTAGTAACTAGAATAGAATTTTTTAGAACCCTTTGCATAATGTCACTTCTCTCTCAAGAACCCTTTAGTGACAATCATTTCAAAGGAAACTCCAGTCTGGCCAGACCAGCTTTCCAACCCCAAGTGACTGCCTTATTTATTTATTTATTTATATGTTTGTTTGTTTGAGACCGGGTCTCACTCTGTAGTTCAAGCTTTTCCTGAACTCACTTTGTAGCCCAGGTCGACCTTGAACTCATGGCAATCTTCCTGCCTCAGTCTACTGAGTGCTAGGGTTACATGTGTGTGGCACCACACTCAGCTTATGTGGTGATGGGGAACTGAACTCAGGACCTTGTACTTATTAGGCAAGCGCTCTAATTCCTGTGCTATTCTTCCAGACCCATAATTGCCATCTTTATTGCTTCCAAGTGTAGAACTCCCCCTCACCCCAACCAGACCAACAATATTCCCGGTTAATCCTGAGCTATATATACTCTGCCTAGACATTCTCTTCCTACTTCTGCATGAAACTTGGGTGATGAAAACCTACAGACCTGAAGTTATATTTCCAGAGCCCGTTCAAGAAACAGCAGTCCCATGACAGAGCAGGACAAACCTCTTTCTGGACATCTGTATGTTTAACTTTGGCAAAGTCCATGTTCACCTCAAGAAATCTCCTTCTCTGATCTGAATCCTTCAAATCTTGACTCAAAATGAATGTCCAACACCCACAACTTAAGCGAAGGAAGGGTTATGGTTTTGGAAGTTCTCAGTCCATTTGTGGGTGGACAGCAGAAGGGCATCATGGCAAGGACCTGGCTGGAGAAAAGTTGTTCATCCCATCCCAACAGGAGGCAGAGAGAGAGAGTGAAGGGTGGAGCTAGCAAAGGAAATGCATACTTCTAGGTCATGCCCCAGAGATCATCCCCTTGTAACCAGGCTCCACCTCTAAATAGCATGTGAAACCCATAAATCAAGCCAATCCAATTAACCCCAACAAGAAATCACCTTCTGTCTTAGTTACTTTCTGCTCACTGTGATTCAATAGCCTACATATACAAATTAGAAGAGGAAAAGTTTCATTCATCTCACAGTTTCAGAGGGTCACAGTCAACTGAGAGGCAACTGGCAACAGTGGAAGTACACGGCAGAGACAGAGGTGTAATCGGCTCCTCACGACATTGCAAACAGGCAGCCAAGTCTTGTCAAGTCAAGCGCTATCCAGAAGGAAAGCAAGAAGCAGCATATATCCTTACATGTCCAATTCCAGTGAATCAGCCCTCCTGGGTCCAGCCTCAGTGTTCTGTCCCTTCCAGGTTCAAGCCCCCACCAAAACCCTATAATCCAATCCACACACCGGCAATCCACCCCGCCAGACCAGCTCCAATCTCCAAACAGCACTTGGTTCCATAGACAATCTATAACATCCAATACATGAAACTTTTGGGAGACATTCCGGATCCTAACCATAACACCTTCCTATGTATTGGCTTCGTTTCACATTGAAGGTATGGCTACAGGGTAGCTTGTCTACAGTGTTTTCATTAACTTTGCGTGACTCTAGATTGCTATCTATGCCTAATTCCACAGTACCAGCTGAACTGTAACTTCTACAAGGCAAGCATTTTGTGTGATACTACCTCTGACTCCTCTAAATTTTGGTAAAAATAAGTCACAATAGCTGATGCTGTTGTGAGAGAAGTAGCCTGCAGCCCAGATTTTGATATAGCTTACCAGCATTTAGTTGTTCTTAAGAGTGCTGAGATTGTAAACACTCTATTCACTCTGAGTTGAAGCAGAGGGAGTCAGACAGGGGACAGCAGCTACACAGAGGTGGTGGCTTGAAAGCCTCCAGCAGCACATTCTAGTTGTTCCTCTCCACCAGCCTCACTTCAAAGGAAGCTCCCACCCACTTGTTTCCTTCACCTACTCCCTTGCAGCCTCCTCATGCTACTTAGCCACATTTACTCCCCATAGTTGGAGGAAGAAAGAAGAAAGGACTGCCTTTCTTTAACCATAGAAGGTTACAATGAAGTGGGCCTCAGACCTATGTCTAAGCTCAGTTGACCTGTCACATCTTGAGTTTGATGCTGAAGAGTTTAAAATTCTCTGATGCAGCAAGAGTTTTTGCAGTGGCTTTTTGCTTTATCAGACTTACCGATAAAACCCTGCTTCAAAACTTTCTGGGTTGGCTTGGGTACCCTATTCACACCAATTTTTAATGTTCACCCTTTTTGGATCCAATCAGTCATGCAAATTGGGAAGTTTTGGATTTTTAAGGAAAGCATCAACAGCTTTCAACACATTGCAAAAAAATCTTTGAACGTTCTCAACCTTGGAGTCCTTCCTCTACTGACTTTCCACTAACTTCTCCTTCTCAGTTTTCCTGTAAATGTACAGAATGACCATCATTACTGTAAAAAATAAGGTTATGAATAGGACTTGGTAAAGAGATAATGCTTGTATTGTGAGTCAGTTAGATGTAGTTTTCCTAGCCTGGGGATTAAATACTACAAATGAAGTTCACAGAACCTCTTAAGGTCTCCCTTAGCTCATTGAACCAAACCATGCAATCCAAGCCACTTACCCAATACCTAAATGCTTCTTGACATAGGTAGAAAAGGAAAACGTCTTTTCTCCTTTACTGTACTGAGAGTAACTGCTTTGCGACTTCTCATTTTGTCCTCATATTTCTGTCCAATACTACTCACATTCATCACTGTTCACAAACACACTTTTAATACCCTCGTGAGGGTCACACCTTCTCGGTCCACAGCTAACCTGAGCACTGGCCTTTCACCCTAATGACTTTAGCCCAATGGACCATGTAGAACACAGCTCTAGAACATGAGAAATAGACAGATCCGAATAATCACCACTTCTCATTCCAAATATGCTCTTTCACTATAAATGGTGAGAAGGTGCCCATGGGCTCTTTACTAAGAACTAGTAAGAAAAATATATACCTGGAAAACTACGAAAAAAAATCAGAACAAACAATTTAAAACTGTTGTATATTGGAGAAAAAATGGATTGGTTAAGAAAACAAAGGTCTTTGTAAAAGAAAAAAGTCTCTTATATGTAGTGGTTGTCTAAGAAATTGCCATTATGTTGCCTTTAAATCTGGTAATAATTTTTGAGCTTCTCTTGTTGGGAAACATAGCACTGATCTGTCACTGAAGGTGTTTGTTCTGCAGGGAGCTGATGCCCTCCTATCAGGAATTATGAGCTGTGAGATTCTCGATGGGGAATCAGGCTATTTGACAAAGAGAACCCCATTTCTTTTAGGGGTAACACGAATGCCATCCAGGTGAACAAGAATACCATCTGAATAACATCAATACTAAATTGATCAACTAGTTATTAAATACAGAAGAATTTAGAAGACCATTTACTCTATGTAAAGAGAAATCTAACAGTAGAGTTCACTAGGTTCACTTTGAGAAGTTTACAAACCCAATTAGGAAACAGATTCTGATAAATTCTAGAAGAGATTTCATAATCTGTTTTTTAAAGGATGTATACAGTATGAAAATAAACTTCTGCCATAGAGATCAGAACTATAATTTGTTAAACAGTAATAAAACTAAAGACACTCAAAACAACATGATATCTCACTCCAAGTTGCACCTTACTTTTCTATCTGATGCTATCCCTTGCCCCATTAATGTATTTTTCATCTTGTTGCATATACACATATATAACTCGATCACCTCAAATTCCTTCTTAGAACAAGTAAGATATACCTAAAATAAACAGGGTTGCCACTATGGATTACTTTTGAACCAGTGTGACAAACTTGACACCTCAGTTGGAAAATCTTTTTAATGGATCTTTGTGGTTTAACATGGAAGTGGTTTCCAACCTGAGTGAAGGGAAGTTAGCGTCTTTGCTCTTCAACTCTTATAGTCTGTTGGTAGACATAGACTAGTAAATTTACATTATACTGTAAATGGTCTAATAAGGAACTTCAGAAAATAAGAGATAAATATAAGCCCGGTGCAGAGACTAAGGAATATGTTAAAGCTACTCTGAACCAGCACACTGCTATATTGGCTGTATTGGATTCTTGTTTGTTTGTTTGTTTGTTGACACTGGCCTGCACACTGAGCTACATACTTGGCCCGTTTTGATTTTCGATTTTTGAGACAAGGTCTCACCAAATCGCTGAGTTGCCCGGGCTGGGCTTAAATGTTTGATCTACCTGCCACAGCTTCCCAGAGGCTGGAAATACATGTGTGTGCCACTGGGCAGGGCCCCTCTTTTATCTTATAGTCAAATGCCATTGTACCTCTCCCCCATTCTAGTGCTGCATTGCTATGTTGGTTTCTTCTGCTGTGGTACTGGAGCCAATGTCTATTCTCATTTCCTGGTAGGAGACTCTGCAAAGACTCATGGCTAAACATCCCTGGACTTGGATATCCTTTGTTGTGACTAGCTCACCGTCTGGGGGCCCTTCTGTAGCCAACAGATTGGTGTAGCAGCAGAGAGGATATAAAAAGCAATAAGAAGGCACAAGGACACATCTGCATTGAGGGACAAAAGGAAAGAACAGCCAAAGGAGAACTCAGAGGAGGAGCTGTCAGGGACGCAGGAAGCCTCCGGTGTCTGGAGTCGTTGAGGCCTTGGGAAGAGAGGGTTTTGTTGGCGTTGAATCAAGAAGATTAAAGAGTGCTGTGCAGCCACTGAATTTGTGATGTGACAAGCAAGGACAGCCTCCACAGAGCAATTTTGGGTGCGTGAGGAGGGCGCAGAGAGTTAAAGCTTACACAGGCTGATGGGACTGTGGGTTGCAAGGAAGGAAAAGCAGCAAGTGTAGACTAGCTTCTCAACGAGTTGGGGAGCAGAGGACAAGCACTAGTTAGGGTGACATCTGAGGGAATGGCAGGGTCAGGGGAAGGTTGGTGCTTTTCTTAATGGCCAAATAGCTTTGCCCGCATGCATCTCTCATCACAAAAGACTGATTAAATGTGGGTATGTCATGGTTGCTGGGCACTAGGATAATGCATACAATCAACATTCTGAAATGTTTCTTAAAAGAGCACTTGAATCATAACCTAAATTTTTAGGAGGGGCAGGATTTCTTATCCACCATATCTTGATCAAACTTCAGATAGTGTTAACCTAATATTTGAAAAGTGAATAGTTTAAACTCATTCGTTGAGTTGTTCCTTTGCAGTGGGGTAATAACCAAACACTGACAACCAAACAGAGAATTTTGCAAGCAAGAGTAACCCTGCAGGCAGCAGCAGTGGCACCGAGTGGCAGCGTTCTGGATGAAAGGCAGGGTCTTGGCACTCTGGGAGTGGAGAGGAAGCAAAGGGAGTAAGGATAGTCCCGCAGTCTCTTTAAATCGTAAGCAGAGAATATAGGATAGTGTTTAAGTAACAGAGCAGTGGAGTAAAGACCTTCCTGGTGACTTCTGAAAACACACACACACACACACGCACGCACACACACACACACGTACTGTTTGTCCACTTCCCTGTGTGCCTAGAGGCTCAAGCTGGCTCATATCCTGAGTTAATTCTGATCTCAGTAAGAAAGCTGATAAGAAGTTCTTAAAAGTTCCCCCAGATTCTTTGCTTGACTACCTGTGGGAATTGGTGCCACATGGTCTCTGACTCACGCGTACCCTTCCATTGCCTCCTCTAATTCCCGCTGTAGATGCTGCTGGGGGCTTGTTTCTTTCACCGTTCATTCCTGGGGCTCCCTCTCCATTCTGTCACTTCTTTTGTCATCTTTACTCTTCCTATCTCTTCAAAGACCAGTGCTAATTCATTAGGTTAGGGTTATGGGAAAGCTACACCTGTACTAGCCAACTGTAGTTAGCATTCACTGTGCACCATGTGTTGTTCTGAACACTTTATGTAAATTATCATCTTAACTCTTTGACATGATGCGTTTACAGAGAAGGAAAGAGAACAAAAAGTAATTTATCTATAGTTATACATCCAGGAAGTTTCGATCTGAGAACCTAGCAACAGAGCCTATGTCCTTAGGTCCATGTTGTACTGCCTTGTGGATAACTTATGTGTAAAACCAGAGGCACAGACAATTCATATACCGTTAGGGGTCAAAACCTCTGGCAGATGCTGGGTTTTAGAAGAATCAGAAGAATCTAGACTTAGGATTTAGACAAATGGCCCATGGTCTCAGGAGACAAAAGGAAGCTCCCCTCCATCCTTAGCAGTTAGGGGCTTCTTTTGGAAAAGCTCATCCATGAGGTGGGTGGACAGGTCAAGAGAATAAAGAAAGGGTGAAGATTAAGGTTGCATTTGCCCATCCACTGGATTTTGTTGTTTTCCTTTGATCCACAGAAGAAGCCCTGCTGTGGATTGAAGTATATCTGTCCTCAAAGAGGTTAAAAGCTTAGCTTTAACATCTGTGATGTGACCTTATTTGGAAACAGAATCTTTGCATATGATCAAATTCAAATGATGCAATTTATGGAGACTAACCCAATATAATTATGTCATTATAAAAAAAGAAAATTTAGGCAGAAGGACAAACACTCACAGGAAGAACGCCATGTGAACCTGTAGCCAAGAATGCAGTGCGGTGATGCATCGGCAGGCCAATGACAAAAACGACCAGCAATGTGGCAGCAACTAGGAAAGAGGAAAGGAATAGTTTCTCCCTAACAGCTTTCACGAAGAATTAACCCTGCTCACACCTTGCTTTTGATCTCTAGCCCCCAGAACAGTGAAACAATAGGTTTATTTGCCACCCCATTAGTGATCCTCCATTACAGCCGCCATAGAAAACTACTACAAGTCCGAGATCTTACCTCCATGACAATTGGATTGGGATGAAATAGTCTAGGTTGTAGTTCATACTCACAAAGTGTAAGGCTCTTTTAGAAGCCATTCTTTCCATGACAGAATAAACAAGAAGGGGATGAGAAGAAAGAATTTGTGAAGCACTGCAGCCTTTGAGAAGAATGATGGCCATTTAGGCAATATTTGTGGTCTTAATAGGAACTCTGGAGGTATTTCTTATCAGCTGGTAGATCTTAAAATTTGTCCTTCAATACACAAACCTGTAATACTTTCATTTAAAGAAATAACATTGTTGTTGGGGCTCAGGATATAGCTCAACAGGTAAAGTGCTTGTGTAGTATGTCCAAGGCCCTGAGTTCGAACCCACAGCACCACATAAAAAATTAACTGGTGTGGTAGCACATGCTTGCTCTGCCACTGAGCTATAGTCTCACCCCTCCTAAAAAACATTGTATTCAAATCAGCATATATCAACATCCTGCAATATAGAGCAGGTGGACTAGCTGATATGGGCTGCATGTCACTCTGGAGTAGAGGCCTGAGCCTATGGTGACCACACCTTCCAACCAAACTGGGTTTTTAAAGACATATGAAAAACTGGAAACTGACAGCTATGGAACAGAACTTTAAAATAAAAATAAGAAATGTGCTCTTAAGATTGGCACTTGCAAGGCGACCCTTTAATGATGGGGGTTGGCTTGTGCCTTAGTCCCAGGTACTTGGGAGGCTGAGATGGGAGGATCACATGAATACAAGAATTTAAGATCAACCTGGGCAATGTGGTGAGACCCTAATTCAAAAATAAACAAACTTAAACAGTGAGAACATACAACATACTTATATTCCGACCTTCTTGGTTGTCTTCACCATTGTTCTAGGACATTTAAGTATGTACGGCCAGATCTTTAGGGCTAGGCTTAGCAAAATATAGTAACAGAGGCATGGAAGTTTCTTGGTAGAAGAATGTATTCAAGCCATCAGTTTGTGATTATCTGCCATTTTGCTGGAATCTGCACAAAATGAGACAACAGAATGTACAAATGTATTGGTATCTTCTAGAAGTTTTCATCTTAATCGGGTTTGATAGCCATAACTACCTTCTAAAGTCTGCAAGAATCCTGCACACAAGAATGTAAAGGCTGGAAATTATGAAGTTTCCAGAGAGTGAGCACATGTCAGCTAGCTTCATTACAGTCAAGGCGAAGTCATTCACTGTGCTGGAGGCTCAAATCAAGCTAGGTACACACTGTCTCAAATCTTGTTATCTCTGGGAAATAAGTAATGCTAAGCTGGGTGTAGAGGCACATGCCTCTAATTCCGGAACTCTGGGGTGCTGAGGAAGGAGGATTGAGTTTGAACACAGCCTGGGAAATTTAGCATCTTGTCTCAAGAAAAAAAAGAAAGAGGTGGAGACAGTAAGGGAGGAAAGGAGGGAGGAAGGAAAGAAGAAGAAAACAGAAGCAGACAAACAATCCCAAACCTGTTCTGGTCAAAAGGTATTTTAGCCTTTCTTTGCTTTTATTCAACAAAATGTCTGTTTCTTCCAGTAGAAAGGCTACCAAGGAATCAGGAAGCCAAATTGTTGTCCTGAATATAGGACCCTGGGCAATTCGACTTCCCTTTCTTCACTTGTAAAACATGAGCGTGTACCCAGTAACCTCTAAAGTGACTTTTGATTTTAAAATTATACAAATCTGTCTTTAATCTCAATATATTCATGACTGAAGGTTTTTTATTTTTCAACATGTTCTCAAGTAATATTTTTAGAAATTAAAAATAACAAATTATTGATCTCATAGTAAAAACTCACTGCATTTTTCTAATAACCACGTTATGACCCAATTTAGCATCTTATAAATTACATGATTATTAATATTAATTAATAAATATTCTAATAATAGTTATACTGCATTATTGCTCAATACCCTTAATAATTGCATAAACCTCACTTAGGTAGTGGATATAAATTGAGAATAGGGTTAGAGAGAGGAGGATAATTACCCAGCTGGAGTTGGTTCTATTTTCAATTATTCTTATAGCTTCACTGGAGTTTTTGCAATATTCTTACCCAGAACAATTGCATCGTTTTCTTCGTATGGCCATCATTTTACCTCAACTAGGATGAATTAAGAAACATATAGCAAATCAGTAAAGCACGACTCTGGATATGTCTGACATGTAAGACAATGTAGGACAATGAGATTGTGGGATTTCTTTGACAATGGGAAGAACAGCCACCTGGTCATGGTTGGCACCAACAAATAGGCCTGTAGCCTGGACAAAACAAAAAGGGAAAGAAGGAAAAGTTCTCATTTTTGAGGAGCTCCTGTCTTCCCAGTTACCTTTGAACATTAGTCTCATTTATTTAGCCTTCAAGCATAGACTCACATAAAAACACTCCAGTGAAATTCCAGGCCTTTGAACACGGACTGGCACTGCATCTTTGATCCTTCTTGCTCTGCAGCTCCCACCTTCATGGGTGGAGCAGTTCTTGGATCCTCCAGCTATCCAGCATGCAACCAGCCATCATGGACTCTCCTGACTCTGATCCTGCAAACAGCCATAGTAGACTTTCCTTGCCCCCTGATCCAATTAGTCTACATAATCAATCCCTTTCAATCCCTTTGCCTAATTATGCATATATTTTCTATTGATTCTCTTTGGCTAGAGAACTCAAAATAATACACTTGTGTATTGTCAAAATTATGCTTTGCTATATTCCTAAACAGAAAATATATCATTAAAAATCAAAACTTCCATTTTTATCTACAAATCCATGACAGTGTCATTTTTGTTATTATTAGTATACAAAAATTTTAAGTGTAATATTAAGTATTTTCAGTGGCGGAAGCAATAAAACTTTTTACAAAGATGTACACATAATATAGCTTTGATTACCTGCCAATTGTGTGAGACAGCCAAGGTTTTCAATGAATGGACTTCATGCTGACAAGCTCTTAAAAGGTTATGTGCTTGGCCCTCAGCTCTTGAACGTCGAAAGCATTTGCCATGTATAGAAGCCTTGAAAACCTCATGGTCCATAACAAAAGGAGAATTTTCCTCTTCTTACAGGGTCAAACATATGCTACACACTCCCCTGCAAGCCTTGAGCACAAACAAATTCTTTTCATATAGTGCAGCACACATAAAGCCTCTAATTATCAGCCACAGGTATTGGCCACCTGCTCATGGAATACATAGAAATGAAAAAATATGGAAGAATCCATAACAAGAATGTTTCTTTTCAATTTGCCCTGAGAGACTGCCTCTGGGGTTTACGAATAGATAGAACTTTTAATCCATATCCTTTCACTTCTTAAACTGGCAATTTCAGAGTTATAAGGTAATCAGACACAGACAATGATGGCTTCAAAACTTTTCCAAATATATTCATCCAGGGCGTGGATCTATCAAGCTTCATACCGTATTCTCTGGGCTAGGTGCACGCTGTTCTCAGATTCATGATGAGGTTTTTTTGGAATTAACTTTGGTGTTTGATTGCACAGTAGGTGCTGTTGTGCACTACCTCAATCACCTTTGAGGATCAAGGCACTTATCTCCCTGCTACTAGGAATGCTTCCAGCTAAAGATTTATAGCTAAGCTTCTCTTTAAACATTCCCTTCATCCTGAAGGAGCTCCTGACATCAGCATACACCACCCATCTTATGGTAACCCATATCCAGTGATTAGTCTGTGCAGCAGTACCAGGCTCATTCTGTTATCTCAATTCTGAGAAGGTATAAGTGGTCATAGCAGGCTTAAAGCTTCTGAAAGGATCCGCTGAGATCTTTTCTGTGACTGGATTATAGCTCAGTTTCTCCTTTTGCCCCATCTGGCCTGGTTCACTCACTCCCTTATTATTACTGAAAGCACTGCCCCTAACAAACTATCTGCAAACAACCTAATATAGATTTAGAACAGTTATCTAGTGCTTGAACTCTTATTTAAAAGAAAAATCATTAAAACTCAGGTTGGTGAGCAGATACTTCAATGACTGCTCCTAGAATGAAAGAATCTATTGTGAACTTCCCATGTGGTCCCAGTCCAGAAGAACTTGGGACTCACCAAATCTGTTGGACTCTACCTGCAACTCTTAGGATTAGGAAAAGCTGAAAGTTAGATGTCTAAATCTAAAGTCAGATTGCTCCTGTGGTTCTTAATCACTTCCAGATTTCTAAAATAAGACTTAATCTATTATCTATTCAGCATCTCCCTTTGACTTTGGTCAAATGATGTAAAATTTCAGTTAGATTGAAGGAATCAGCTCAAGAGATAGTATGCACAACATGATAACATAGTTAGCCATGTACTTTACTCTTGAAAATTGCTGAGTAGATTCTAAATGTGAGAGATTATATGTGTTGATTTTGTTTGACTTAGTCATTCCACAATGTGTACATATTTTAAAACATGTTGTGCATGGCAACAGTTTTGTCAATTAAAATAAAGTTTTAAGAAGAGGAAAGGCTGAGGCTTCCTTGTGCTTTCCCAGGCTTACATAAATTGTATTTATGTTGCGTACACAAGAGAAGCAGAGGTTTTTCCTTTGCCTTAATCTTATCAAAAATAAACAAAAACACCCTTACTATCTGGATGAAATTCCATCTCATGCAAGAGTTCAAGAGCAGGTTGCTCATTGTCCTGCTCCCAGGATGCCAGGGAAATGGTTCTGCCTGGAGCCATGTCCAATCCATTCCAATATAAAGATGGGGGCCAATCCAGAGTCACCTTTAAGCAAAAGAAAACTTTCAAAAAGTCACTTTTACAGGTAGCTTTAGGGATTTATTCTCTTGGATAAAGTCAAGAGTATCTAGACATAATAAAGCTAGTAAAGTTCTCAGTTTCCCAAGATTTGACCTTAACTTTCCGAAGTCACTTCTACTAAGATCTATGTGGAACTGATTTAGCTCAGGGCAATCCATTTCCCAAGACTAGGGTGAGAACAAATGAGGGAAGAGTTGCTTACTTGACTGCCTTATACTTTATGCAATTAAGTAGAGACTGAGTTAATACTAACTTGATTATGCCCTAAAGGGTTTTGTTGCATTTTTGTTTTGATTTGGTATTTTTAGGATGCTACAAATCACACTGAAATGGTTTATTGCACCCTTTACAGTTGAAGTGATTCTGCGTAGTGGCCTTTCCCTATTATCACTAAACATTTATTGAGCTCTAGCAGTATGAGAGAGAAGGCCTCTGACCCCTAAGTATGCACAGTTCAAGAAATAAGACTGGTACAGCTGTATCAGTATTTTGTAGAAGCAACTGATTGCTTTCAAACCATTGCCCAAATTGCCCATGATGCTGAGTATTTTGGATTACCAAGCTTGTGTGAAATAATCACTGACCTGAAGTGAACATCTGGAAGAAGTTACTTATTTTTGTGTTTCTTCTCAAAAATTTTATTTTGGGCTGGGCATATAGCTTAGTGGTAGAGATTTGCCTAGAATTGATAATGTCTTGATTTTGATTCTTAGCACTGGAAAAAGCAGATTATCAAAGGGATTGTCTAGCTTCCAATTATGGCTTTTCCATTTGCTACCTGTGTAACTATGAACTAGTTTGGCCTCTCTAAAATGGTAATGACAATATCAAAAATTTTAGTGACTTCTAGGATTAACGAGATAATAAAAATTTCTAGTATTATAACTAGTATATAGTAGCTTTTCAATAAGTCTCATTCTTCTACAATTATTTTCAAGTATTAATTTGATCAAAATATTTTCAAACAAATTTATTTTTAAATATAAAGCTTTGCTCCCTTCAGTCTTCAAGCAATTCAACTTCCAGAAATTTATTTTCTTGAAATACACAAACCAAAGTACAAATGTATATTTATAAGGATACGAACCACAGCATTATTCGTAAGACTGTGAAAATTATAAAGAGAACCTGGCACTCATGGTACTCATAAGTAAAAGGCTGTTTAAATAATCTGTAGTGCACATATGTATTGAATAACCATGCTGCCACTTAAAAGGATGATGTTTTTATGAACAAAGAAAGATATCTGAAGGAGCTGTTCCTCAAGGAAGTTTTAGAACATAGTATGTATAATATTATCCTACTCTTGTCTTTCAAAAAACTGTTTAAAGACATAAATTCTTTAAAAACTGGATAGTGTGGTAATGACTGACTAAATTATAAAGTGTATATCTGTATAATAATGAATTGTTTATAATATGCACACATCCTATTTTTGTAACTAGAAAAAAAAAGGAAAATATTACTTCCAGACACTGAACAAGGTGCAAATGAGGCAATTACAAATGTTTTAAGCAACACTCGGAAGCGGTTATTCTACATTGGAATCTAATTCTCTTTTGGAGAACATATGGATTCTGGTATATAATGAAGAAAACAGTCCTATTAGTTTAACTGATACCCAAAGTTATGATTACCCACATAATTTAGTTTTATACTACATAACTCTATAAATATACACATATATTGTAAGTACATCAGATAAGGCTCTGTCTGTGCAATGTGATCACACGTCCTTAAAAGCCTCTAAGCCTACAACTTCCTTACTGGCTTATTAAGATATCAGAAATTCCTCATAAAGAAGTTTAATTTTTCAGGTTATAAAATCATCCAATGCTTAAATGCTGCATTGAAGGCCACTCTTATGGGTTCCTACAGCATGCTGGACACACTGTCAGAGGGTTTAAATGAATTTCAATGTTTTTTATTTTCTCCATAGGACACAGATCCTCCCATAAAGAGCCGTCTTGGCACCCTGTTGCCTGGTGCCTTTCTCCAGGCCGGCACACAGCAAACTGCCAGTATAAGATTGTCAAGTGAAAGAATGCTTCTAGGGAAACATCAAATAAAGACTGGACCTACTGTTTCTGCTCCAACTGTAAGTAGTAAAATTGAGGAAATTCATATGAAGTCATTTTATAAACTATGAACCACTCTAGAAGCGAACATTATTATCATTCGCATGCAAATTATTCTTCACGTAATTTCAAGGGAATAGGTTTTGATGGGTGGAGGTATGGTGGATCTTCCTCTGTACCTGATAATGGCAAAATCTCAGATCTGTCCTCTAGCTGCTTGCACTCTGAAGAGTTCAAGTTCTTACATGAAGAAAGATTGCTGTGAAATGAATGAGGAGTTGCTTCTACAAATAATAAAGCATGAATGAGTGGACTAAGAGTGGGGGCAAGATATCAGCAAATACACAAAACGTGTCCTGAGACCCTCAAATAGAACTCTTCATCTGTTCAGAGTCTTTGGTCAATGAGACGTCTTTGTATGAGACACAGAGCTTTGGCACAGGCTTTTGTCCTTGTGAATGGCCTGGCTTCACTCTCTCGGTTGCACAGAAAATGTTTTAAAACTGGAATTTTTGTCATTAGTTTCCCAGGGAACCATTTTGGTTCTGATGCTAATTTGTGTTCCTAACTCATTTCCACTGAAAATGGGGCCTGAAGGCCTAGGGATGGGGGAGCGGGACAGACTGCTTTGTGTTACTGTCTGCCAAGAGGGTGCCGGGCTGGGAGTGCCAAGTTGACTCTTGGTTCCTCCCTATGCTAAGTGCCAGTTGGCACTAGGCTTTTCAACTGAGGTCACCAAAGTATGGAGCCAGGATATGGAGAATCATTTTCTTTCTTTAATTGTGACCCCAAAAGAGTAGAGTCTGGGCCCAATGCTCACTATATTTGAGCTAGATGGAGCCAGCAGACAGGTCTGAGCAAGACAAGCAGCTCATGGCCTGGAATGGTTCTAAGTTTCCTGCCTCAGAATTTTTTTTTATCTCCTCCCCTGGATGGAATGATGTCCTGAGAGGGTGTGGATACCTGGAGCTCACTTCCATCAAGGCATCTACAAATGAACTGTGTTTACCTTTCTGTGGCTTTTCTTTTGGTGAGCAGAACTCAGTGGTGATGAAATTGGAAGGTGTGGCTTTGCACACCAAAGAATGCAGAGTTCTTACTAAATGGCTTTCATCTTCCCAACTTATTTGTGTACTTCACCTCTGAAGGCCAGGTTGAGAAGGTGGTTTTTAGCTGCTGATAATCATGTGGCTTTCTGTAGGCAGTGCAAGTGGTAGAGGTAAATCTGGGGAAAGTCAAGATTCCATGTTCCTGGGGGGGTGGGGGGGGGACTCTTGTTCCTTGTAAAGGAGTTAGCTCTTAAGACTGTGGAATCTGTGTTGTCCAACTCAATGTGCAGAATAGTCAGTTAATGAGAGTTACGCCTAGCATCAGCAGTTTTAATCCATATTCCAATAGCAGACTCCACTTGAGAAGACAATGCTACAGATAACGAATGTTTAGTTAAGCAGCCACGTGATTATGCCTGTATTTAAGATAGATACTCTGAGCATACAAGGGAGACAAATGGCATGGCATCTCCTGAGGTCTCCCAAGACCTTCCAATTACCAAGGTGGAAGGACTCTCTTGGCCTGCCATGTCATTTTAATCTATACCATATCCTGGTGGCTTAAACAACAATAATTTATTCTTCATATTTTTGAGGGGTAAGTTCAAGACCAAAGTGACTATAATTTGGTCCTTTCATCAGGACTTCCCTGACTTTTAAAGGAATACTTTTTATGTCCTCACAGGACTCGGAAGGAGTATGGGAGAGAATCTTTTTTACATGTCTCTGTTTATAAGGGTACAAATCCTACTCCTAGAGGTCTCTACCCTCATGGCCTAATTACCTTGTAAATTTTCAAATATCATGAATTTTGGAGTTGTAGCTTCAACACATGTATCTAGGGAAAGGTGAAGAACACACCATTTAGTTCAAAGTAGGGTATGAAATAGGGTAATAGAATTTCAGATGGAAACAGGTGACCGCCAAGAAGATTTAGGCAAAATTGTCTGCCCTTGTTGACTGACTTTCTACTTGTTCTTGCACTCTGGCTTCTTGCTTCAGCACCACATCAGGATACTATCTGAATTGTTTATCTTTCCGCAAAAATTGATAGTACATGAAAATCTTGATGAGAACTGCCAATGTAGAATCAATAGAGAATTCAGTTCCTAAGAGAATCCTCTCTTTACAGAAGCATTTTAAGGTCTCTAAAGTGAACCTTGCTCTGACAGTTCTCCAAATTCCCTCTTGTGTTCCTGACCACAGCTACCTAAAATAACAAGCCAAAGTTGAGGTGTACTCATCTGTAGAGCTCCTTTTTCTGTCTGACGCCATTTCTCGGTAACTCACAGGTTAGGATACGGCATTTACAAGAACAAATACAGTATTCCATATCTCAGGGCTAGCTAGAGATAAAGCCATTTCAAAATGACTTCCTGCGTGATTTGCAGACTTCTCCATGCACAATTTCTTTTGGATCAATTTCGTCACTTCCCTCCGTCCCTTGATACAACATGCACATGCCCCCACACCCAGCAATACACGCTTGTGCATGAATATGTGCGTGGGCCATACACATTTTATTTATTTTATTTGAAAGTCCAGTTTTTACTTGCTATTTTCCTATTGTTGTGGCTTTCTCCTCCTTTCTTAGGGAGTTCGTTTTCTCCAAGCAGCGGGCACTAAGACTAACGAGAATGGAAGTTTTGAGGCCTAACAGTTGTTTGAGAAGTTAAACTACATGCAGTTGCTAAAATTGACATAAAATCTAATGCCATGATAAACACATCCCCGTGTTCTATCAGTATCCCTTAGCCCTTGTCAAGCTCAGGTACCCAGTACAGTTACAAGAGTATTCTTGCAATGCGGCTCCTCTTCACATTTGGCGGCCGCCATCGCTGCCTTTATCTGTTGGGTACCTTTGCCCTTATATGTGGTTGTAGCTGCACAGTGGACTTTATCTACTTTCCTCAAGTTTATGGTCATGACAGTTTTCAGGCTGAAGTACAGCTGTTTAGTGCAGACGACCATGCCCAGCGCCTGATTTTACACTTTACCTGGAAGAATAAGTGTCTCATGATAGTTAAGAAGGTCTAATGAAAAGTAAGACTTATATTAAAAAGAAAAATAACTTCATAATCTCAAAATAGCACGTATTAGTGCCAAATAGGTAGGTGGACCTTTAGAGATAGATGAGCAGCTCAAAAATAGACCCCATGTGTATACTGTAAATTACAGCAACGTGGAAGACTCTCTTCAGACTGACAAGGAAATGATGCACTTTCAGTTGAAGGTATTACACAGTTGTCATTTTTGAATATAAGGAAATTAAAAGTATGACCTTAACTTGTATCACACCCAAAATACATTTCAAATAGATTAAAAACCTGAGTATTAGGGTATAATGCTTCACATATGCAAACTATCTTCTGTCTCTGTCCTCATGAAGCAGGCAGTGGATGGTTTCCTTCCCAGATTCCCTCCTTCAGGACCAAGCACTGCTTCTCCAGCTTCCTGAGCCGCAAACTGCTAACAGCTCACAGCTGCATCCTTTTTGTCACGTGCCCTCAGCTCAGATGGCTCTCAGCTGGGGGTAATTATGCCATCAGGAGACATTTGGCAACATCTGGAGACATTTTGATTGGGACTAGGACTAGAGTCCCACTGAAATTTAGTGGGAACAGGCCACGGATGCTGCTAAATATTCTAGAATGCACAGGACAGTCCCCACCTCAACAAGATATTATACGTCAATAGTACTGCTGGGGGAAAACTTTGATGTAGCCAAAGGAAGCTGTCTTGCTCCATGTTACAGCCCTTGCCCAGGGCTACTGTGGATCATCTACTTACGCAAGAGTCATGTCCTTGCCCCCAGCCCACTCACAAGGGGTAGGTCACAAGGGCTATCCTAGAACCAGTGCTTCTTAAGAATCTCTAACTACTTTCAACTACTTTTCTGTTCACCTTTATAGTTTGCTCAGTTTTGCTTCATTCATTTTCTCACAGGTGTTAATAAAATTTCCAATAAATGTCCTGTAAACAACTATTTCTTCTCTATTTTCTAGGAATCTGACCTATCCCAAGAGAGTGGCCATCAGGAGTGATCTGAGAAAGCTACTTGTAAAGTAAGAATTTAAGGTTTGTTCATCCACTGTCCAGTTGGCAACCAAGATCCCATACCTGGTGGTAAGTGAAGCACTGATAGGTACTGCTATCAGTGCAATTGTTAGAACTTTTTTTTTTTTTCAGAACTACAGGGGAGTTTACTCAAAGGGGAAAAGGGAGCAATGTAAATCTAGAGCATGTAGTTTTTCAATCAGTATTCAATTAGTTTATTTACTTGTTAATAACTAATAGAACTTGGATTGGTAGTAAGCTGGATGAAATCCTAGTGAAAGAGAAATACCTTGACTCATGCAAGATCTCAGGTGTTTGAGAGGTACAAGTGTATTATAAGGAATATGGAATGGTTAATTACCACTGGGTTACCCAATAAAGACAATGGCAGGCAGAGAGATAACTAATCATTAATTAAAGGCAAAGTATGAAAGTCAGAGGGCTTCAGCTGGAAGGCAGAGAATGTTGAGGATTAAGGACTCAATTTTAGGGGTAGAAAAGATCCAGAGGAGGGTAACTTCTCAGCTTCAATAAATCCCTTTATACAATGATCAAGACCTACTGATTGAGAAGTAATGGGATCCTAGGACCTGCTGGTTATTTTTGTTCAAGAATATGGAAGACATGAATCAGTCTGAATTGCCTAGGCCTGCAGAAGGAAATCACCCCTTTCTGCTAATGGCTAGTGCTTCTCACTCACTGAAGATCATGTTCAGGCCTCACAAGGCCTGTGAAGGATCTGGGGAAATGCTAGGTATTTCTGGATCGAAGGGAATATTCATTTTCAGGCTTTTGAGGAATTTCCATACTGCCTACCATAGTGGCTGTACCAGTTTACAATCCCACCAGCAGTGTAAAAGGGTTCCTTTTATCCCACAGTCTTGCAGCATTGCTTGCTGTTCTAGTTCTTGACATACTCCATTCTCCCTGAGGTTAGACGGTATATTAGTGATGTTTTGATTAACATTTTTTCTAATGGCCAAGGTTGTTGAGCATCTTTTCATGTATTTACTAGCCATTTGAACTTCTTCATCTGAGAACTGCCTATTCATTTCTGTTGCCCATTTTTAATAGGTCCTTTGAATTTGAGAAGTCTATTTCTCTTCAGTTCTTCGTATATTATAGTTATTAGTCTGAGGTATAGGCAGTGAAAATTTTTTCCCTTTCTGTCAGTTTTCTCTTCACTCTGTTGGCAATTTCCTTTGCTGCGCTGAAAATCTTACTTGATATAATCCAGTTTATTGATTCTGGGGGCTTTTTCTTTTGCTTTGGATGTCTCATTAAGAAAGTCCTTGTGTACACCCGTATCTTTTAGATATTTTTTTCCTCATTTGTATTTCAGAAAGTTCTATGTATCGGTTTTAATATTGAGGTCTTTGATTCATTTTGATTTGATTTTGGTGCCTGGTGACAGGAGTGTTTCTAGATTCATTCTTCTGCATGTGGATATCCAATTTTCTCAGCACCATTTGTTGAAGAGGTTAACATTTTTCCAGTGTTTATGCTTCTGGATCCTCTATCAAAGATCATGTAGCCAAGTGTACTTGAATTTGTCTCTGCATCCTCAGTTCTGTTCTACTGGTCAACCTGTCTATTTTTGTGCTAGTGCCATATGGGTTTTATAACTGTTGCTTTGTAATATAACTTGATGTCTGTAGTCATAATGCCACTTGCGTTTGTCTTGTTACTCAGGATTGCTTTGGCTCTTCGTGATCTCCTTTGGTTCCATACGAATTTGAAGATTGATTTTTCAAGTTCTGTGAAAAAGTTGTTAGTATTTTGATAGGAATTTCATTGGATCTGTATACGAGTTTTGGTTGCACAGTCATTTTGACTATATTAACTCTACCTATCCAAGAATAGGGGATATCATTTCCTTTCTTAGCCCATATTTAAATTTTGTATTTTAAGACATGTCTCACTAGGTCACTAAATTGCCCAGGCTGGACTCAAACTTGTGATCCTCCTGCTTCAGCCCCCCAGAGTACTGGGATTACAGGCATACATCACCACACCTGGCTTCATTTTCTTTGTATATATACAGGCATTTATGCCTTTTATCACTGACTTTATTATATTGCACTTGGCAGGTACTGCACAGATGAGTTAGACAAATTCTATTCTTGACTTTCAATGGGATGTCTGGAACCCATGCGTTACCTCTGATATTTCTTGACATCTCCATTTTCTTCAAACAATTCTGGAAGTCTGGCTTCACAGAAGCCTTAAAAGCCAAGCATAAAACACTGCTAACACATAAGGTAGAAGAAGAGTATATTTATTTTCTTTTTTTTTTCTGTGAGGATAATCACTTGGAAGATGGCTATAGACCAACAGAAGAAGAGTCTCATAACTAAGGAGACAATCTGGACCATAAAGGTTAGCAAGTCTGTTAACTGGAACAGGAAGACACCGCATCCACTTTGTCATCTTTGTTACTACTCTCAGTAAGCCACGGAAACTGTTGAGATTCTCTCAAATTTAACATACGTAAAACTCAAAAATACATTTCAATTAATAACCAAGACTAATTTATGTTCCTTCATAAGCATGACATTTTGTTGGGGCTATACTGAACATGTTAAGTAAGAGTGAATATAGCTACAAGAAAAACCCACAGGTAACAATGCAGTTAATCAAAATACCCACTTTTTCCTATTTGCTCATAACAGACCTGCCTCTGGGCTTGTGTCTAGACTGGTACTGCATTTCAGCCCTGTCAGGCATTAGCAGTTAGCCTCGCTACCGCCTTGCCAAGTCTACAGATAAGTGACCGGTGATGGCCACAGGCTTTTGACAGGCTATCAGGTCACACACAGTACTTTGCTCAGAAAAACTCACTTATGTATCTCATCACTGATCAAATTCAAGTACTTTGTATTTACAGTTTAAAAGCCCAAAATGGGTTAGTTTATCATAGCCCTGCATCATGACACTGATGCATGTGCTTGTACCAAGTGGCTATGAGCTTGGTGCTCTTTGATTTAAGTGCAGGAAGCTTTTATTTTTGAATTTCTACCTACTCATGGCAATACATCAAACAATCAGTTTTAATATCTTTAGGGTTAAGTGCACTCATGTAATTTAGAATTAAATGATTTTTATTAAGCACTTTTACAGACTATCTACATGCTATACAACTACTGATTAAGGATCATGGTGACTGGTAAAACAGCAGCCCCACAAATTAGGGAAACATTAGTGAAATGCATTTCTGAATATATCACTGAATGCAGTCAGTACTAGGTAACTCGAATGTCACAAGAGTTCAAAAGAAAATCTACCCTCTGCTCACCCCTATAAAGCCAACCTACAAATAAAGAAACAATCTTATGAATTGTATTGGATTCTACAAGGAAATATCCCTGTCGTCTGGTCTTTCTGCTTCTTTTTGCCTGTATTCTCCCCAATTTCACTCTTACCTTAGCCTCATTTAGGACTCAAATTCTAAGTCTAGAAGGTTTATTTCTCTTCGAAATTGTTAGGAAGTAGGGCTGGAAATTGGGGAGTAAGTCAACCTAAGGAGGCCCAGCCCCCTTGCGAAAAAGTTTGCAGTATAGCTTCTCGCCAGCAGAGGGTAGCATAAATCTGTTGCCTTGCACATGCTCAGAAAGACTGAGTTTTTCCCTTACTTAAAGGAAGACTGAAAAGTACTGGGTACATCTGGAAGGGATGCCATGCGATTGTGAATGGTGTTGAACCAGATTCTATCTCCATTTCGTGAGTATTTGATGAAAGTTTCTCTTCTTGTCTTTTGCATCAGCTAAGTATGTTGCAGAAGCCATGGGGAGACACATCGAGCTGACTTTAGGATTCTTTGAAGAATCACAAAGTTCATTTTTGCCTCAGAGGTCTTTCTGTTTTGTTTAGGGGGAGGGTAGATTTTTAGTTTGTGGTTTTGTTCCCCAATCCCAAAAAGGGCAAAGTAAACCTAAATATTTGAAGTTATTTAACTTTTGGCTGCATGAACTGGCAAATTTTTCTCTTCGTCTCCATCAGAACGATATCTAGAGTCAAAAGGAACTTATCGGGGCTACCTGAGGTAAACTAGCACCATCTGTCAACTAGTTTGGGCAGTTGCTTCCATAAAGCTGTCTGTCCTCAGTTATAAGAGAAAGACAGTTCTCAAAATAACGATGGCAAGGGTTGATGGTAATGGTGATCCCTAAAGATGAAGTCCAAACCAGACCAACAGCCATATTCTTTCTTTTATGTAGAATTAATCTAACAAGATGAATGTTGTCATAAGTTGCACTGACTTCACTGGTCACACATTTTCACCAGCAGGGAGACTCAACTTTCATTAAATTTTTCTTCAAGAAATGAAATCTGTCCACTGGAAGCTACAGATTGAGCAGAGAACATCAGCTCAAATTTGGGTCATATGTGAAATGCTACTTGAGTTTGCAAGTGCAGGAGGAAGCCAGAGGAAGAAATTTCCTCATCAGAAGTTGGGGAAGCTGCTCCTAAAAAGAACAGTAGGGTCATCCAAGAAAGAGACTTAAAGAGAGGTCTGGCTTGGGAGCTGGAGTGGAATACAGCGAACGTGGTTAAAGGTGCAGCTCTGAAAGACATAGGCAGCCTGTAGGGGTGGTGAGAGATCCTTTGGACTCCTAATTTTGGAAGGCTCTGTCCTTGTTCTCTGTACAAGAGAACATCAAAGATAAACATTTTATTCCTCTGTGCCACACCACCTAGAGATCTGCCAGCAAATAATTTTTATTTCTATCTGGGAGTGGTAACACAAGCCTGTCATTTCAGCGCTCTGAGAAGCTAAGGTGGTTCAAGCCCAGTTGGGAAATTTAGCAATTTAGAAAGACTATATGTCTCAAAATAAAAAGAGCTAGGGATATAATTCTGTGTGAAAGTCCTGGGTTAAATGCCCATACCAGAAAGAAAATTCCTATCAGATGTCAGCTGGGTTTCCCAGAGGCTAATGCGGTCAGAGCACCAGGAGGATTTCTTCCTCGAGAACTTTCAGGGCAAAGGGCAAATGGAGAGGCGGGTTCTCTTCCACGGATTTCCTTCGATTATCAGAAGCTCTGACAAACCAAACGGTCAGAGGCATGAGAAGTGCCAAGACTAATCAAAATTTTCTCCTGTTCCCTGCATGCAACTTTTTTGGGGTCAGTCAAATTCCTGAAGAAAAAAAATCTCATTTTGTTTCTAACTTTTCTTTCAATTCAAATGTCTCTTCCCTGAGGATTGTCTTGTTTCAGATGAGTGCCCTCCTCTGCAGCCACCCTGTGCTGACAGCTGCCATAGAAGTTATGAAAAGTATTGAAATTTCCTTTCTAGACTGTGGGCTTCAAAGCTTACATCAACTTTTCTATGGCTCTAGCCCTAGGGCGTATTGTAATGCCTGTACAAAATAGGTGGCCAAGAAATACATGCCAGGAAAATATAAACGTAGGTTTACTTGCCTTATCATATTTAATCCTTCAATTTCTATTATTATTTGTCATTTGTCAAAAGAGGAAACGAAATCTTGTGCAATTACATAAGCTTTTTAAGGTTAAAGAGCTAGTATATATAATTCAGAAAGAGAAGGTGTTTGAATTGAGCATTGAAAGGTAAGTAGAATGTCAAGAGAGAAAGATGAAGAGAGAACTTTCTATTGGAAGCAAACACATAATTACAAGAAAAGGGCTAGCAAGGCATGCAGCTTATTTGGAGACTTTTATTTTTGTGGTCACAAAAAGGACTGGACAGTGATGGAGTGGAAGATAAAGCCTGATATACAAGTTGAAGCGATAGTGGTGTAACAGAGTGGATAGCATTATTGAGCATTTGATTCATGCCAAAGGTATTCTAAACACATATAAAAAAGGGGTACATGTATAAATGGCTAATAGTGCTGTTGATTTAAGACATTTAAAGGAACAAAAGCAATGACAGTAAAAAAAAAAAAGACCTTCTCTCCTGGCGCTTTCCTATTTTTCCCTCTATTTTGAGGCACCATTTTTGTGTACTCTTCTAGAGATACATATTCTGTGCATATACAACAGTGTGTGTATTTTTTACACAAATGATAATGTACAAATCACTGTTACATTGCTTTCCTTTTTAAATTTTCAGTGTGTTAGAGATTATCTCAATTTGGAATTGTTGGCTGCTTTCTTAATTGCATGGATGTGTTATTTAACCATTTCCCTCCTAATAGACACTTAGGATATTGCAAATCTTTTGCTATTACCATCAAATACACTATGTCAATGTAGTTTGCTTTAAATTTATAGGTAAATATATGTGCAGGTTAATTCCTAGATGTCAATTAGTGAATTAAAAGGAAGGTGTTTTTAAACATTTTTACAATTTTTCTAAAATTATCTCCCCTAAGAAATTATGACTTTGTACTCTAACCCAAAGATTATCACATTTTCTGATCTTTGCTAATTTGATCGGTCAAAAATAGACTTTCACATTGTTTTAATTTTTATTTCCCTTGTCTATGAATAAAATGAGCATGTCTTGATGTATTTTTATACAATAAAAGTTTAGTTCCTAAAATAAAAATACTAGTTCATAATCATCCTATTTTTCAAACTGATTGAAGTTTAACTTCAGATTTAAGCATGATTAAAATTTAGGTGCGTTTTTATAAAAATAAAGGAAGCATTATTTAATATGGTTTTCTTTCCATAAATTAACTGTGTTCATTTCCTATTTTTAAAATGTTCCTTTGTTGGTCTTTCCCTTATTGACTTGAATGACTTCTTTACATGTTAGGGAAATTAACCACTTATGCATTGTATAATTACAAGGTTTTTTCTTACTTTGTGATTGTTCTTGTAATGTTATGCGTGGCATTTTATCTTTAATGTTTTATTTCAGAAAATTTCAAGCATACACAAAAGTAGAAAAAAAATCCCTGAATTGTTACAGCCTAAATACTTAGCATTATCAGTAAATACACAAACTTAATTCATCTATTACTACCTCTTCCAGAACTGCTGTTCCATTCAGCTTTGCTGGATTATTTTAAAATAAAGATGTCATTTGATCTATCATTATGATACTCAGCAGTGATTTTAATTTTTGCACAGTCAAATTTATTACACTTTCATTTTATGGCTGCTGGTATTTAGATCTCCCTCAGAACATAAATACTCACAACACACTTTTGAGTTGAATAATCCTATAAAAATAAAGAAAATTGAGCCACAGGCTAGGTACCTTGCCTAAGAGGGAGATAGGACCCAACCCTGGCAATCTAATGCCAGTTCCCTCCCTGACTACCACACTGTGCTTCTGCCCAGTGAGATTGAGACCTCATGTTGGCCTTCATGTTCATTCATAACTGCTGACCAATGAAATCACGTGTAGCAGCCTGTTCCATGGGGGCTGCTTTGTAAGCCTTTGAGGGCAGTGTACTTCAGAGGAGAAATGGTGTGTCACAGATCCCCTTGAGAATCTCTTTAAAGCTCCTGGACCCTGTCCATAGGAAGTATGTATATTTACACAGATCCACGAACACATGTGCACACGTGCATGCATGCGCACACACACACTCACACCAGCTCTGAGTACAACCCCCAGCGACTTGCTACTCTTCATTCTGTCATTTCCTCATGAGACCAGTACATACACTTTCACTTACCATGAACCTGGATTGGATACGTACCAGGTTTGCTGTCCTTCAGTTCCTCAGAGAACAGTACAGTTTGATTTTTGTTTGTATATGTAGGCATGTGAGGATGACCTATTTAATCAAAAAATCTTAAAGATAAGAGGTAAGCTATATTATTCAGGTCTTATAACAAAGCTTATGCCAATTTAACTTGACATATAGCATGTTAGGTTAATATGATTTGGATTACATGGATCGTTTTTAGAAATTGATGTTTTTGTTGCTAGTTTTCCCTGACATTTCTGAACTATAATATGGAATGCACTACTTCTCCAACAAAGAAAGTAATTCACACTAGCGAAGGTAATTAATGGTTATTTGATCATATTGCAGCATAGAAATGATGTTTTTGCCACACAATAGGTTTGCTAATTGGTGATCCATGGATGACCGTGTTCGTTTTCTGCCTGGGAAGTTTCCCTACTGTGCATGGCATTATCTCTTAATACTGTGATAGCAGCAAATGAGCGTCATATCCAGCAAGAAAATTAATTTACAGTGCTTCAACAATCGTTATAAAAGACCTAATAATGCTAATTTAGTCATCTAATTAGCTAATTAAAAGGAAGCTTGCTGCTCATCTCTGACAATGAAGTATATTGCATTACAGGTGTTTGGTAAAGATGAACAATGCTCAAAGAAGGTAACTAAAGACCTACTGTCCTTCACACATATGATGCTTATAGCACAAGCTAAAGCCATTGCTTCATTCAAAGTCATAGCCAAACAGCCAAATTTTAAATAATTGTTATTCTGTTCCTATTTTATAAAGAAAAGGTTCCAATGGTTTATTTGCTAGTTTTACAACTCTTTAAAATGTCTTTAAATCTTGATTTGATTTCTGAAGTACAAAATGCTCTCACAAATGTATTACCTTTTGTTTTTTTCTTAAGGGATAAAAATCACTGCCAATGGTTGAAAATTATCAATATCTCCATCTATTTAACTTCTTTAGTTGTAATTTTTATATCTAATTTTTTAAAAAATGCACATGTAGGCCATAAACAAAAATGAGATTTTGATATTTTAATTAGTGTGTCTAGTTGGTGGTCCCACATAGCTGGGGACTCAGAGACCTAGTTATTTCTCCCCTTTCAGCTTTTGTTATTTCACACTAATAGGTTTTTGTACTTTTAGTCTGTCTTCCTGTGAGAAATACCCGGTCCCTTCAGCGAGTTTAGCTGCTTTTCCC
Organism: Ctenodactylus gundi; assembly: GCA_004027205.1. Taxonomy (NCBI): domain Eukaryota; kingdom Metazoa; phylum Chordata; class Mammalia; order Rodentia; family Ctenodactylidae; genus Ctenodactylus; species Ctenodactylus gundi. The sequence goes on along the minus strand of PVKB01002686.1, from coordinate 195,417 downwards.
TCAGCCCTGCCAGATGCCCTGATTCCTTTTTGAGGGTGGAGGGAATCAGGGGTGCGGGGACTGGGACAACTAGAATATCACATATTTCTATTTAAACACAACATAATTACTTATAAATTACATCCCTCTTTACCAATAGTATGAAATATCTCTTTTCTAACTGCAAGCTAGGAAGAACTAATCTAAAATGTTTTGTGTTATAAAGTATAAAATGGTTTTTTTTTTCTTTAAAAAAGGCATTGAACATGACTACAATAAAAACTAATGGGTAAATGAAAGTTCAACATTTTCTTACAGAGTTTTCAAAACCGCAATAGATTTTCTTTCTGTCAATTCAAATATTCATAGGTCATCTAGTATGGCCTTCTGACACAGTGCACCTATAGTTACTTATTTTAAAATACTAATTAACTTTTAAACATAAGTCCTTTAGCTCTGGATACAGCACTGCCTACATGAAGAAAATAACATGACTGAGGTGAAGAATGGTGTTTCTTGGAAAAGGTATTGTTTGCCAAGCTATATCCAAGAGCCCTACAGAAAGTAGAAAAAGACATTATAGAAGAGTGAGCAGACATTTTTACAAGGTCACTTCATTCAGGCTGGAAAGTGGCCAGCACAATGTCATTATTTACAACAGGATCTGGGAACACTTGAGGAAATTACAGACCATTTAGTTTTGATTCCATTGTGGGGGGCAAAGTCTTAGGAAGTATTTTAGGAGATTAAATGGGGAACACTGAAAAAAGCACAGCTTGATTAAGGATAGCCAATGCAGACTCTGGAATGAAAAAGTCATGCTTCAATAATTTTTTGACTTCTTTAAGGAAGTAAACGCCAAGAAAAGTAAATGAATGCCTCAAAATTCTCTATTCTAAATTTCTAGGAGATGTTTGTTAAAGTTTTGCTTGACAAATTAGCACACACGAAGAAGTTGTTCTTAAAATTGGGGAAATGCATAGGACAAAGATTATCAGTTGTGCATTTAAGGACTGTGCATTGTTTTAAAAACAAGAGTTAGAAAAATATAACTTAGGGTCAGAAGAACTTTACCTCCTTTGCACTGTTAGCGTGTAGCTGGAGAGAATGTTGTACAAGGCAATGAAAAATGGAAATACCTGAATTTCAAGAATATATAGTCTAAAAAAGAAAACATGATCAGATACATCAAAGTAGTCAGAAAACTAGACCAACATAAAATTAAAAAATTAATAAGATTGACTCTTAGAATACTAGGAACAAGGAAAACATGGTTTTTAAAATTTGGGACTAGCAATTTTAGAATTTCTCTTCGGGCATCATATGCTTGGCAGAAGGGCCAACCCAAAACTGCCAAAGGAATATCTAGCCAGGGTATTTTCCATGCAAAGAAAGGATCTGAGAAGCCATCTAGGTTCCCGGTGTAAGTGGAAAGCAAGAGGAAGATGATCCAACAAGAGTAATCATTAACTACAAATGAATAGATAGCTAACCAAACACGAATAGGGAATAGGCCAAAAGTGAGCAGGTGTCAGGGTGTTGGATTACAGAGCCTCTAAATCCTATTCAATCCTAAAACACTACACCCTTCCAGGATATTCGCACAGAGCCTCTTCTAATTAGACAGGGAGGATTCCTGGATAAAGAAACCTAGGGACGCACAACACCCTCTAGAAGGCAAGGCTGCTAAAATAAGAGCTGGGAAGGAGAGTTCATACATAGATGACATTTGCTGAGTACTTACAGGCACTATGCTAAGTGTCTAACATGCTTGATATTTCACTTTAATCCTCTTCAAAATTCTAATAATTGGAAGTTGCTGTACATATCTCCATTTGGTAGTTGAAGTTACTGAGGGGATATGTCTTGTTCAAGATTCATGTAGCCAGCAGTAAGTTACTGGAAGTAGTTATTTTAAGCCAGCACATGACTATGTCACCACTCACCTGATCATGACTTACCTGAGGTGGCTTGACCAAAAAAAAGGGGCTCATCTTCTGCAGTTTTACAGAATGTAGATTCTAGGATGGGGGCCAAAAAATATTTACAAGCACCCAAAAAGTCTTAGAGTTTTATGAGCAGCCCTGTATGAGAAACGTTGCCCTAATACCATGATGTAGGCCTGCATATCCCAAAGCTTAGCTAATACGAGAGCAGGAAGGCTGTGTGATGGCACATGTGGATTCATCCATCCCTCCTGGAGAGAGATGTGAGCCTCCAGCCCCACAGCAGCAAAGGCACTTCTATCGTGAAGGAGTGGCTGTGCATCTGCCTAAAATGCACACTCATCCTCCTTGGGCTAAAATAGGTTCTTCTGGTAAGCAACAATTCAGAGACTTAACAACATCATTTTCTTGCGTCAAGAAAAGGCAGTAAGAAAAAATAGAATTACGTGGTATTATCTAGGAAGGCATCTCTCTGACCAAAAGCAGAAAGAGAAATATGAAACAAAAGAGAGATCCTAAAATACTTAATTTTAGTGTGGTTAGATTCAGTTAAGACTTTGAATGGCTACTATTATTTTTCATTGTTAATGTCTTTGCTAATTGAACACTTAAATGGACACATAGGCCTTTTGGCATGAACAATGCATACATTACAACATGCAATCTAACTTTTTGGCACAAGAACTCAGAAAAGATTGCACATTTAATTAAATGCATTAGAACTTCAAAGTGCAGCTGAGGTATCAACACATTCTTCAAGGGATCCTGGGGGAAACCACCAATTATACACCCAAGTAAACACACCTATAATAGACTAGGATTACTGATGTTAGTGCTTCAGTCAATCTGACCAACATTTTTCGAGCTCTCTACTGTGTGTCAGGCACTAGGACTATGCCGTCTGAGGAGCACGAAGATGAACACAGTAGCCTATATCTTAAAGAATTTTTTCTAATAAATGTACACAGATAACTCTAATACAAACCCTAAATATCATAAAAGAATATAACTAAATATTCAGAGAGTTCAGATTACTTTCAGACTCCAAACATTCCTAATGGAGAAGGTCAGGACTTGAGGTATAACAGGAAAGATAGAAAGGATTTGGCAAAGACAACTTGTGAAATTCTCATCTTGAACCTTTCTGTTATCTGTAGAAAAAAATGAAGAAAGAGAAGAATATCTCCTGCCACCTCCCCACAGTAATACTTACAGGGATAATTCTACCTCGTGGATATTTTAGCAGTGATAATAATTACTTTTCAAGAAATGTTGTATACCTGAGGCCTAGGGATTTAGCTCGATGAAAGAGTGCTTGCTTAGCATCTGTAAGGCACTGCGGTCAACCCCCAGTACTGCAAAACTAAAGCAAGAGATGTGTGTGTATACTTGGCACTACTTATTATTGACTCATTTTTAATATTTCAGTATCACATTTCAAAAGACTTTAGAGTGATAAATCATAAGTCTTACAGGGAACCCCACAAATGCACACCGTAAGTGTGAAGGCACACTGTATGAATCTCCAGTTGTTTGTATATTGGTTGTTACTTGTTGAGGTGAACCAGGTGGGTAACACTTTTTCTATGAGAATGAGATAAAGAGCAAGAAACACTTGTTTCACCTTAACACAAGATTCCATACACAGACACATTGTACCCTCATACTTATGGTACACATGGGCCACTGGCAATAGTGGAAGCACATGGTGGAGTTGTAGACTGAGGAAAGCTCTTGATGGCATGGCAGACAGAAAGCCAAGTGAGGAAGGAAGGGTGGAGCTATCCTTCTAGGTCCTGTTCTGTAATCCACCCCTTCTGGATCACCCCTACTATCCCACCCCCCCTCATCCACCTCTTCACTGAACGTGATTCCATTGGTATCCCACTACATCCAAATACATGAGTCTTTTGGGTGACATTCCAGATCCAAACCATAAAAACTGTTATTCTAGAGTCTTTACAACCTCAATTCAACACTCTTTCTAGTCTTAAATCCTATGACACTCCTAGGTCTGTGCCTTTATACCTCTTGCTGAATAAAACAGTCAATCCTCATATTCATATACTGATTATATATATATATATATATATATACCATTTTTCAATGCTTAATTAGCTCAACTCCAGCCCTGTACCAGCTTTCTGTACCTACTGCTTGACACTGTTCATAGCTGAATATATGGCTCACTAGTTTAAGCAACATTAACTTCTTACAACACAATAAAATGCAAAATTGTGTGTGCACATGTTTGTGTGTAGTAGAATGCTAAAGAATTACATCACTGTCACAGGAGGCAAGGTGTAGAGATGATCTTTAGTTAGAAACTAAGGACAGAATAGTAAAGTCTCCTGCTACCTGGGAGGGGACCCTGAATGGGGCTGACATGCAAAACTGTTACTTGCACAGCCCGTTGCTATTTTAGGCACACAGTAGCATTAGTTATATATTTAATAAAATAATACTTAACATTTATTACTTACTGTGTTCCAAGTGCCACTTGAATTCTTGATACGCATTATCGCACTATTCTCTGGAGTAAGTACCCGTATTATCCTTACTGATGCACGAGGAAACTGAGGCACGAAGAGTAACTTGCCCAAAGTTACACAGCTCAGATGTTGGACTCAAGTAATTTTACTCCTGATGCTCTTAATGAATATGCTTAGCTGGCTCTAGTATTTTCTAAAGCATTTTACAATCTATAAAACCCTTTCATTTGCATGATTTTCACCTTATCTTCATAGTAAGGTTGGAAACAGTCCCCCTCTCCAGAAGTAGAAATTGAGGATTAATGATGGGTCCAAAGTTTTCTTGTGAGTTTTAGAATGAGGATTTGGGTACATATGCTTTCAGTTGAGGGTCATCCCATCTTAGCATTAAAACTGGCAACAGCAATGCATCTCTATAATAAAAGCAAGGGTAGGTAGATATCAATCGTTGGGAACACGGTCTGGATGCCCTCCATGAGCAGCATGTGGAACTGGTTAGTTCCTGATGACAGATGACCATCGGCGACATGGTACAACAAAACAGGGGAGTTGCAATCACAGGGTTCCAATATTCCCTTTCTAATGTCTCCTGCCATATTCAAACTCATACTAGTTTGGGGAGCATTATACTGTTCTGCTTCTAAGGAATGTCTTTTAATGTGGGCCACCCTAAGGAGTACTAGGGTGCAGTTTGCTTAGGAGATGGTTCCAGGATACAAGAGGAAAAAGCAGAGTGAAGAGGATGAGGAGGAGGAAATGTCAATAAAATATGTGTTAGCAAGGTGACTGTCAGCAAAAGTGACTGTATTACACACGGAGCTTTGAGAAATAGCCAGAACACCTTCCACTCCACAAGCAGAAGGCCAGAATGTTTGACCACTGCCCTCAGATCCAAAAGGCTGAGAATACAAGGGAGGCATTAATTCTTAAACTTCCAGGCTGTCCTTACATGGGAGTCCAGAAACTCCTGCATCTTTAGAGAAGATTCAGAGGCATAAAACTGCAAAAATACTTTCTTTCTGGAAGTGGGATCCTACGAGCCTGTGTCAAAATTTTACCAGCTATTTTATCATGGGTAGGCTGAGAGGAAACAACAAAGAACATTAAGGGTGTCTCTTGTAAAGCCAGATTTAAACTCAAGAATTTTTAATATCCTCATGGCCCATTTGGAAACTTATTTTTTAATTTTAATTTTGGATTACAACTCTCTGGCTGTATCCAAAATAAATATCTCACAGTGTTAATACTGAGTCTCACATTTATAAAGTGTGACTTATGAATGACTTGACCTATACCAAGATAATTCAGTCTGAAAGTTAATAGTTTGAATATGTCTAGTTTACTAGATTTTATGATAAAGGCTTGAGGAGTCTATGGAAAGATGATGGTTAAAAATATAAATATATAATAAGTTAATCAAGACACCATGAAAAATTTGAATTAACACTAGTAGTTTTTTTCTTGTGACTCTAGTCTGAGCTGAGCTGCAGTCACGTAGTAACAAGAATAAATTTTAGAGTCCAACAGATTCATTTAGTGAAGATATGATTTTGAGCCACCCTGTCAATTATCAATTGTTGTAGAAATGCTATATAACAAACAATTGCAAAATTTTAATTATTTATGACCACCAGCATATGTTTCTCATACATCAAGTCTTTGGTTGATTGTAATAGAACTCAGCTAAAATTGGACTAGGTTGGCCCCAAGAAATGACTTAGGTCCAGGTCTTCTCCATGTTTTCCTTTATTCTCCTCAAAATCGTGCTCTTTCAGTGGGTTCTTTAAATGGTAAACGTAGAAGCACATGAGAGAAACTGATTCACATAACTACATCTAATCCCTGGTTCACAGGACTTCTGCCAATAAATCCTTGAGCAAAGTAAATTGCACGACCAATCCTAGCATCAGTAGGATGAGGAAACCGTCTGCCTCCTCTTTCAGGAAGTAATAAAAGGTCCTATGATGAAGGCAGAAAAGAATAAAGAATGATAACCCAATCTACTTGATCTATAAGGTGGGGAGAGTGATACGTACTTTAGCATGTGTTCCCAAGTGAATAGACAGTTGGTGCAAGCAGCAACTGATCACCAAATATGAAGTCCTCTTTATACCCCCTTCCCTAGTCTGAGGCAAAAGGCAGAAGAAACACTTAGGTAGCTGTATCCCCACGACAACAAATTATTTTCGAATTAATTAGGAAAATGGACAATTATGTAAGGCAAAAATAAAAAACTGAAACTTTACCATTTTAAAATTTTTAAATACATTAAGGTTTATTTCCTACCACAGTTTTCCCTACACAATTGAAAAATAACTAGTAAATTCAGGAAAACAGCATTGTTACACTGTACCATGTAATTTTCAGACTTCACGGTGGTTTTCTTTACTGACCCAAGGATGTTAATTTTACGCAACGCACTTAGTGGTCATATCACTTTAATTTCTTTTCATCTAGGGCAGTTCATTGGCCTTCCACTTATTTTTATGACTATATTATTTTTCCATACTATATAACAATTTGTCACAAAGCTGGCATCTTAAACAATACACATTTATTATCTCAGGTTCAGCAGATCAGAAATCCAGGTATAGATTACTTAAGATTTCATGCCTTGGTATCTCACCAAGCTGATATCTAAGTCTCAGCTAGTGCTGCAGTCTCATCAGAGCCTTGACTGCAGAAAGATCTACTGCCAAACTCTGTTAGGTTGCTGGCCTGCTTCATTTTCTTGCTGCATTAGAACTGAGGGCTTAATTTCTTTCTCATCTACCCTCAGCTCCTAGGGCTTGTCTATAGTTCTTTGTCTTTCAGGCTTCTTCAGCCTTACTTCACAGCTACTTATTCTTCAAGGACAGGAAGGCCTTATCTCTAACACCTCTGATAAAGCTGTTTCATTTAGGAACAGGGTATTTGTCCTGATTTGTAACATCGGATAACAAATTAGTTTCAATTTGGTGATGTGGAACTTTAACATGGGTTACTGCAGTTAGATTTTTAGTCTATGTTGGAGCCTAATATAAGATTTTAGTCCAAAATGATGCCCTCCTATAATTTTTAATACTTCACAGAATCTTTTCTTCAGAGTTTTTGTGAACTGTTCCCTAATTCAAATTTGGCTAATGTTTCTTCATACCAGATAAAGAATTTTCTTCTAGAACACTATAAAAATATATTGAATTTCGCACATTGTATAACAGCTCACAATTTCCTGTTTCCCTATCAATGATGCTTACAATGATTACTTGAATTATATATCTGCCAAGCCTTCTCCACTGTAAAGTTAGGCTTTTCCTTTATAAAATACTAAGTGTCTTTTTTGGAGAAATGCTTTATAACTAGGTTAATATCTTACTCCTTATCACATTTTCAGTATATCCACCAATTTATTTAATTAGTATGCACTCATGATTTGATGTTTAATTAATTCATTAGTGTAATTATATATTTTGGTATTCACATTGTCTCAGATTCACTCAATGGAAATCTCTTCAATTTGGCTTGTAAGTTCACATTAGTTGAACACTTCCCTTCTGTATTTTCTGGACAACAGGATATCCAAATTCTTATCTACTGCTGAAATCAGTCATTACTGTAAGGAGCCCTTTGCACTGAGATCCAACATCCTCCCACACCCTTTTTTTTAAATTGAGACAGTCTTGTTTTACTAAATCACTAAATTGCGCAGGCTGAGCTTGAACTTGATATTCTCCTGCCTCAGCCTCCTAGAGTACTGGGACACATTTCACCATGCGTGGCTACTGCTGCTATTCATATGGATTCAAACTACTGTTTAGGTTCTCTTGCTTTCAGCCTGAATAATTTTCTTTTGTATTTCTTATAAAGTAGGTCTACTAGCAATAAATTCAGTTTGTTTTTCTTAGAAAGTCTATTTCACCTTGATTATTTTTTCTTTTCAATGTTAGGATGCATGCTATGCAGGTACTCTACCAATAAGGTACTCTTCTTCCAACCTCGCCTTGAGTTTATAAAGATAGTTTGGTTGGATAAAGAATTAGAAACCACCTTTTCCTTTTTCCTCCTGAGAAATCTGTGTATGTTATCTCTGCCTTGCAGCCACCACCGTTTCTGCTGAGAAATCAGCCAAAAATCTCACTGAGGCTCCCCGGTGACGAACTTGTTACTTTTACCACCATTCAATATTTCTTTTCCTGGTTGTTTCACTTTCATCATTTCTAGTTGTTGTGGTTAGGATCTGGAGTGTCCCCCAAAGTCTCATATATTTTTAATAGAACCATGTGCTGTTGGTGGATTGGGGTCTGGTCTGGAGGGGTAGATTGCAGTTAAGTTAGGATTAATGGTGTGCAGTGGCCACACCTGGATGCAGGAGGGACTGGTTACTGCGTGGAGACCTGAAAGGATACATAAGCTGCACCTGCCTTCCTGGAGGGCGGGGACTAGTCTCAATTAGCCTCAGTTTGTCTTCCCGTTTGTCCGGGGAAGCTGCCTCCACCTCTCTCTCTCTCTGCCATGTACTTGGATTGCTGCCGGCCACCCATGAATGGACTGTGACCTTCAAGACTGTGAGTTAAACCTTTCCTTTCCTAAGTTTGTGGGTGTTGGGTATTGAGTCACAGCAACGAAAATGTAACTAGGACAGAAATTGGTACCAGAGGTGTGGGGTCGTTGCTGTACTTTACCTGGAGATGTGGCTCAGAAGTCTTTGGAACCGGTTTGCAGAAGGAATTTGGAAAAGTTTGGGGATGCTGGCTGGAGAAGCCTTTGAGTGCTCTGAGCCGAGCTTGAGGGGAGATTCTGGTCAGAGCTCTGAAGACCAGAATGCTGATAGAAGTGTGGATTGGAAAGGTCAGGCTCATGAAGTTTCAGATGGGAAGGAGGACTGTAACGGCAAGTGGCCTAGAGACCATGGGTGCTACGCTCTGGCAAAGAGTTTGTCGGCATTTTGCCCTTGTCCAGAGACTTTGCCTGAAGCTGAAATTAGGGCTGGTGGACTGCTTCCTCTGGTGGAGGAAAGCTCAAGGCAGACTGATATTCAAACTGTTACATGGCCACTGTTTGCGGCTTTTAGCCAGCTTTATAGTGAAAGACAGGAGACAGTGGCAGAGAGAACAGATGTAAAAAGCTCACAGCCTGGAGTGGAAAAGCATGTGGTTGTTCAAGAGACTGTGGACTTGGAGTTTCTTTAGTAGTGTAGAAAGTGTTAAGACTTTGGTGACTTGGAGAAGGACTGACTGCATTTTGCATGGGGAGAAGGCCATGAGTCTTTTGGGGGCCAGGGCTGGAATGTTGTGGTTAGGATCTGGAGTGTCCCCCCAAAGTCTCATGTATTTTGATGTTATTGATTGTCTGTGGAACCATGTGATGTGGTGGATTGGGGTCTGGTCTGGATAGGTGGATTGCAGTTAAGTTAGGATTAACAGTGTGCAGTGGCCACACTTGGATGCAGGAGGGATGGGTTACTGGGCGGAGACCTGAAAAGATACATAAGCTGCACCTGCCTTCCTGGAGGACTGGGACTAGTCTCAACTAGCCTCAGCTTCACTTCCTGTTTTTCCGGGGGAGCTGCCTCCACCTCTCTCTGCCATGTACTTCGATTGCTGCCGGCCACCCCTGAATGGATTGTGACTGAGACTGTGAGCTAAAATAAACCTTTCCTTCCCTAATTTTGTAGGTGTTGGGTATTGAGTCACAGCAATGAGAACGTAACTAAGACACTAGTATGATGAGTTTGTTTGCCAGTCTCATAGCACGTATCCTCTTTGGACTGTGTTTGCTCTCCTGAACATGTACGCTACCCTTTTCCAATAAATTGGGGGAAATTACAGCAAGTCACCTTTATTATTTATCATGAATTTTTGAGGTCTCATTTGGCCATTTTCTCTTAGGATTTTTTGTGAGAAAAATGGAGTAGCTTAGTCCTTGGGCCTTGCCACTGTTTCTTCTGTCATACGCTGACAGTTATGTAATTATGACTTTGCGTTGCTAAGCAGTCATTATAGTACTCTTCTCCAAACCCACCTTACGTAGCTACTGGCAAAATGCTACTTTTTTCTGTGTCACTATATAAACTCTGGGCTTATCTCTTGTGGCACAGCTTGCACCCATGATTACTTTGAAATACCTATAAAAATATGATTAGACTTCCAGCAGTGCCTCGTTGTCCAGGCTGAATGTGAACCTGCATTCTCTGACTCTGGGCTGTTTCCCATCACGTAGGAACTGACGTTTCCTGATGCACCAGCAGTTCCTCCAGACTGCTTGACCCTCACTGATCAGAATACCACAATTATGAAGCGATGTAATGGTGTAGGTCAAGCTAGTCCAGCCTGCAGCCCGTGGTCTCTGTATACAGTCCAGGAATGCATTGAACACAGTCCAATTATAAACTTTTAAGAAACATTATGGTTTTTGTAATTTTTTTATTGATTTGTTTTTGTAACTTAATGGCCAGGTAGCCAGTTACCAGCAGGCATGCGCATAATGTATAACTTTAAAAATATAATTGTGCTTTATGGATTGCTTGGGTCTGAGCCCTAACAAATGATTTTAACATTTATTTTGAGGCCTTTGTCCCTCAGATATGCTATTTTGGACTCGCTTCTTTGTCCTTCAGGCCCACTAATGTCTAAAGACTTACTGCTTAACACTAACATGCCACAAGTTGATATCAGTAAATTTTTCAGTTCTTAATAAGGTGCACATTTTTGAGTTCATGTGGCCCATAATCCATACATATTTGAGTCTGCATATCAGAGTTCTTCTGCGTTATATACAACTGCAACATTTGTGTATCGTTGTTCTTTCTGCCTCAAACACCCATCCCATACGCATTTGCATGGGCGCTCACTCCCTCTTTTTCTTCAAACACTTCAAGAATTATCTTTTTATCAAGGTTTTTCCTTATCACCCTATTTAAGAATGAGCAGTCTCCTTCCAGGCATCCTTACTTTCATTTAGCTTTACTTTTTCCCTCTCTATAACCTTCACCACTCTCTATAATAATATTTCTTATTTGCTTACTAGCCAGGGACTTTTGAAAAAAATCCTTCACTATTAAATCCTTAACACCTTAATAATAAGGAACATAGTATGCAGTAAAATAAATTTATTTTAACAATACTCTTGGCCTCTGGCATGTATTAACTCACTTAAAGCTAACTTACCATCAGTAACAACAAAAGTAGTAATTAATAACAATGATCCAACCACTAACACATGGAAATTGACATGCAAAGATTTTAAATACAGCCAAGCCATGGTACATCCCAGGCTACTTGAGTGTTACATTAAACTTCCATTTTTTTCTTTCCCTTCCCCTTTAAAAACTCACTTCTTTTTCAGAGTGCTAACTCAACTAATTTTTTGGTAACATGTTAAAAGACACTGATTAATAGCAGTTGGGATTATTAAGATTCTAGAGTATTTACATTTTCATAATAAAAATTTAAAGTTCAAATAGAGGGATATGAATATGAATATTTTAAAGTAATATTCCAGGGACGGAGGTATAGCTTAGCAGTTAGAGTGGCCTTGGATTCAATTTCTCAGCACCACATAAAGTGATTGTAGTGGTACACACCTATAATGAAAGCATTTGGGAGGCTGAGGCAGGAAGATTGCCATGCGTTCAAACCTAGCCTGTGCTACAAAGTGAGTTCAGGATCAGCCTGGACTATGGAGTAAGAGCCTGTCTCAAAAAAAAGTAATATTTCAGATAGGATAATTCTTTTCTGAAGAAAAGAAATTTTGTGCTGCTCAAGTAAGCAGTGGCCGATGTGCCCTACTTACAGGTATCCAACAATATGCACTAAATTAAATAAGGTATAATAGCTTTGAAATGTACAAGCAGCACACATTTTTAATTTCTAGGAATTATGCTAATGTAGCAAGGTGTAGCAGGGACCAATCTTAATGTAAATCATTAAGAAATCCAATAATGTGCTGAAACACCTTTAAATATAAATTGAAATAGAAACTTTATGACATGTTTTAAAGTTGACATTTTCATACTTTATGAAATAAAGAAATAGGACTTGCTGGTATTACTCTTCAACATAATATAAATTAAAATTTTAAGATTATCTCATGAACTGAATAATAAATATTCTTAATGGATTTATTTGGATGGTGGAATTGTGGATAATTTTTAAATTTTATGTAGTTTTTATGTTTAAAATAATTTCATCCTTTTTGGAATTAGAAAATAAAAGTGTTCAGATGTTAGAAAACGGGAAGCTTTCTTCGCGTGGAGAACCTTTATTGCTAAACACTTAAATTAACCTTTTTATTTCCAGAATATGTATATCCTAGTATATGCAAATAGTCTAATAATTTTATACAATTTGTACAATTTTAGACAAGTACAATTAAGAAGGTCTCTTACTTTTGAAACTTCCTATGTAAAATATTAATAAGAACAGTGACCAGAATGCTTGTGATACAGTTGGAGTCTTTAGTACAAAAAAACAGAGTTGGCAGAGCAGAGGATGAGAGGTCGGCTTCTGCTCCGCTCAGGTTCTGAGCTTGCCTCCTTTCCCAACCAGCTGTAGCATGCTGAACAAGCCGTTGACAGTCTCTGTGACTTGGCCTCTTTATCCCCAAAATAGAGGCAAGAATAACCTCTATTTCAAAGGGTTGTGGTGAGCACTGAAGAAACTCGTATATTAAACAGATCAATTTTTCTGATATATAAGCATTTGTTATTATGGTGATTTCCAAGATAAGAACTATTTAATTTGTTCTTTAAAGTACTTACTAGTGCTTGGCTAGCAAGTACTCAGTCAAGCACTAAGTACCCGAGTTCAGTTCCCCAGCACCACATAAGGCAGTCATGGTGCCATGTGCCTGTAATCTCAGCACTCAGGAGGCTGAGACAGGATTATTGCCATGAGTCCAAAACCAGTCTAGGCTCCATAGTGAGTTCAGGACCAGCCTGGGCTACAGAGCAAGACCCCATCTCAAAATAAATACATAAAGTACTTACTATTGTTTCTTGACCACAGGAGAAAACCAATAATGATAGGATGAACAATGAGATTAGTAGTAAGACTAAGATTAAAATGAGAACTACAAAGTCACTGAAGCAAAAACAAGAGTATGTCATAGGTTTTCATATGTGAAATACGTATGTTCCCAAGTAAGCTCTGAGAAGGGGAATCCAAGGAACCCATTGTTAATTTTTCATTGCAGAGTTTTTTCTGATAGACAAATAAGAAACTTAAAATATAACCCTGTATGAAATTAACAGAATCCCAATTCTTATTGGTTCACATAAAAGCAAAAAAAAAACAAAAACAAAAACAAAAATGAAAAAACGGCCGTGTGCTTGGCCTCTATAGCCATAATGCAATAGACTGGCCTTCAGGACAACTAAAATCAGGGACCTGTCTGCTCAGCCGTTTCTTGCAGCGTTCCTTTTCCTGGTCTTTCTCCTTACTCTGCCTCTTGTTTCTCTTGTATGTTTCCTATGTTCTTTTCCAGAGATGTAGGTGGGGTGTGGGGGACAAAGACACCTGGCTTCCCGAATCCTCCTATGTTCACATACCCAGATCTTTTCAAAGGAGAGGAGGGAAATTTAAATTTTACGTGACATATTCCACTATCAAACATACTAGCAAAAGGTTTTGGGTCCCAGATAAGGTATTTTGCCTATCCATGGATCAGTCACATTAACAGGTAGGATTATAAGTCTGCAGCGGCTCACAAGCTTTTTAAACCAAGGACCAGTTTTGCTGAAGACCATTCTCCCAAGGACAGTGTGGAATGGGGCGGGGGCGGGGGATACTTGTTATCCAGTAGGTTGCTGGAGGATAGGTTTGAAATGGTGAGTAGAAGCCAAAGGGGAGCCGTGACTGAGCCCTGCCTCCTGTCAACACAAATGTGGCATTAAAACGGAACGGGAGCATCCTGACAGGAGGCAGAGCTTGGCTCACAGCTCCCTCCTGCTCAACACTCACCTCCTGCTTGCATCTGTCCCAGTGGCTGGCTCCTTCCTGGGCCACAAACCAGTACAGGGAGCTGGGGACCACTGGCCTTTGATGTGTGCTGGTTTCTTCTCTCCGGGTATTGCTGCCATCTGCTCTTCTATTTGGGCCGTATAAATTAGTTTAGTGAATTCTCTTACTTTTCCTCCAATATCAATTGATGGTGCTCCTCAAGCAGTACTAGGGTATGCCCACAGTTACACTTTACATGACCACTAGGGTCAGGGGAGAGGTGGTTCTCCCACAAGCTGAGAGACAGCAGCCAGGACAAGCTGCTACAAACATGCCAAGTGTCAGGCAACCGACTTAATTTATGTGTACTGTACAAAATAATAGATTTGGGGAGAGAGACTGTATTACACTACAGATTATATAACCAGGAAGAACATAGACATTTAACTAAAAGTATTCCAAAATAGTGGTGTCTCAACTTCCTGTGAAAGCTACATGTGGAATTAATATGATCAGCTAAGCTCCCCATTTACATTTAACAATTACAGTGTTCTGTATGGAAAGGATTTAAAGCCCAACAATGACTCCACTGTCACTTATTATCCCTAATTTTCTACCACAGTAAAGTATTTCTGTTTTGCAATCAACGAGAAACAAATTAATGTGCGCTGTCCTTCTCTTGTTCTGAAGAGTCTTGTATCAGCTTGAGGAAGAATGAAAACGTGGGTTGATTGTATGAAACCTGGGAAGAGCTGATATAACAAAGAGTTTTTAAGTCACAGTGAAGGCCAGTTGAACTGGATGGCTTGCATTGGAAACAGTCCAAGATCAATGGTTTTTCTGCTCTTTATTAAAGAATATAGACATAATAAATGGACACCAAATGTCTTTATGTAAAATTTAAATATATATAAAATTCTCTCCGCATAAGGGTATAAATGGCCTCACTGCTGTAAATATTCACACTGTGTTGCCAGGCACTGCATAAACTTAAAATTTGCGTGTAGGTCCTGTTCATACTAAAAAAACCTCATGGCTACAGAAGATACTTGTTTAATAGTTAGAGTACTTGCCTGGCATACTCACATCCTGCACACAAGTTTCTAACACCGCGTAAGATTTAGCTGGGTGTGATAGCATACACCTTTAATTCCTGCACTCGGGAGGCCAAGGCAGGAAGATTGCCGTGAGTTCAAGGGCAGCCTAGATGAACAGCTAAGTTTTCTCGTTGGACTGAAAAATCTTGTTTACTCACAGCTTAGTTTTTAAAACTAAACTCTTAACTCTAAATTCTACCAACAACCAAAATCTCATATCTAAATAAAAAAATCATACTCAAAACATTTTCCTTCTTTATAAAAGTATCTTAAAAATCGTTAGCTTCAATAAATGACATGTGTTATTTGAAATACCATTTTCACTATCAGGAATAAGCAAATATGAAACCACTTACCACAGAATGTTCATTACGGCATGATATCCAGCAACAAAGGTTGAGAATAAGCTACTGACACAATAATAAGGGGCTGTAAAATACGGCGCAAATAAACTGCAGCATACCCATTCATTAGAATCCTATGCAATCACTGAAAAGGATGTAGAGAAAGATGATGTTCTTTCGAGAAGTAAAGATGTTTTCACAAAATTTGCATCAGAAGATAATTTAAAAAGTGGTATAATTTCCTTATTTAAATGTACACATATATTTTATCTGTACCAATGAAGAAAACATGAGGATTATCTGAGTCTAGACAGTAGAAATATGGATTATTTTCTGTTTGCACTTTGTTTCTTGAACTTTTTATAAAAATGTATATTTATGTTAGGAAAAAAAGACAAAAATTATTCACAACTGAGATCTTAGGTATTTAAAGTACATGGACATTACTAAGAGTACTACAGGAAACAACCACCCTTAGCACATGACCTGAGCTCCACTGTTGTGATTACTGTGTGACTTTTCACAATACGACATAACTTTATCCAGACATTTATCAGAATCTATGAACATATTTGACCTAAGCAGAAATAAGAAAAACCTTCAAAAAAGCTACTACGGACAATCCTTTTGTGAACATTAATAGATTGTCAGGCTTTTGGGGACAGGCACTGTGTGTCTTGGGGTCCGTGCGGAGCTTTTCAGTACCTTGTGCTTTACAGTGCTCAGTCACCCTCCCAGCGCTGGATGGATGTTAAATTCCTCTTTATCGCCCTCATTGCTAAGAGCACCCTTTAAGGTCTGCTCTGAGATATAAGTAATTTGGATTTTGCCAAAATTAGAACCTACATTGTCCTAGAGATGAAATGGAAAAACTGCCTTTGCTTTACTAACTAGAAGTTATGTTTAAAAAGCAAAACAAATGTAAAAAACAAACAAAAACCTGCAGTTGATTTCAGAGTGGAGCAAGCTTAAAGAGTTCCTTTGTCATATGTCGCTGGGACTTTGTAGTTCAATTTATTACAGGGCCTCCATTTTTATCTCATCCGCTATGATCCAACGTGACTACAATAGATTGGATAAGCCGACAGTGTCCTGGAAGAATTGGAGCAATGCAAGATTGTCATTGTGATTTTAAAGGGACATCTTTTTTTATCTAGCCCATTGTCCAGTTGTATTCCAACCGCTGGCATATTTTCTATGTTAAATTTATTTTTAATAAGATAAAGAGTCCTTATCTTCAGGCATGCTTTTGCACCAGCTATCATTTCAGTAATCTGAATCACTCACACAAGTTCACGGCAAGCACTGAGAATGTAACAAGTCTTAATCCCAGCCCAATGGTATTTTGTTCACCTAGTTTACGGCCTTACCATCTGCCCTTCACTTCTGGAGGACTGTCAATAAAGCAGGAGCCAAACTAAATGCAGATACCCCACTGCTATCTATTTAACTTTCATTAAGTGAGTTGGTGCAGTGCTCAGGCGCCTTCTTCAAAACCAGCCCATCATCTGAGAGTATTTACATAAGACTCTGCATTATATTCCAACCTCTGCAACACCAGTATTAACTACTGACATCTGCCAAGTCTGACTGGTAAGTGCTTTACAGTATCAATTCATCCCAGGCAAAAAGCATTTCTGAGTGCTGCAGGGCTCTTGTTAATGCCAGTGAGAAGTATCAAGGCTCATATGACACCTAGCAGAAATTAGTACCCACATTCAAAGAAAAGTCTTTGTTATTTCCCAGAGTATTATGTGGACTTTATTGAGATGACTGCATCTGACACCTGCTGTAATATAAAATGCAGCTATAATTAGCCAACTGATGCTCACTGCAGTTTAGGTCGAATCCCTTCTGTGGGAATTATGCTTTAAAATATTCAGAACTCCAAGTGGCTCTCATTACATTTAATTTTAACTTAGAATTAGGTGGTCTAGAAAAAATTTAGGATTGTAATAGCCCCCTGCTGAATGCCACACAGCAACGTGAAAACCCATAGGGTTTTTTCCCCCTCTAAAAAAAAAATGAGAACAGCAGACTGCACTACAGCCTTCAATTGAAGTCTGGCTTTGCTTAATTGTACTTTTTGCACTCATCAGTCTCTCCTCTTCAGAGCAAGCTACAAAAATTGCCTGAATAGCCAAAGAAAAGTTTCCCACAGTCACTGGCCTCAGAAAAACACTATTGTCCTTCCTCACAGTTTGATGGACAACATTTCTATAAATGGGTAGCCAGGCTGTCAATGGTACCCTTGCTGAAAAGGCAAAAGAAGAGAACAGATTCTGCCAATATCTGACAAAGCACGTTAGCACATAATCAGGCATTCACTAGTCCGGCAGCTGCCCCTGGGACCTTCATCACACAGGTGCCTGGAAGCCATTTCCTATTCACAGATAAAGGAAGCAAGCAGGAGATACCTGGGAAAGGAGCAGTCTATTGTGGCTTGCCAAACGTCCATCTTCTGGCTGTGTGTATAAAAGTAGAGGAAAAAGGAACTTAAGTTTCAAATAAGAAATCATAAAATGGCAAAACGTAAAACATATAGATTAAACAGAGTCTTTTCCCCTTTCCCTTTCTCTTTATTTTTTTTTTCCCCCCGCAGGGTATGAATTTGTTGCTTAGTATAGCTGCTGTCCTACCTAAAAACAAAGATCAGATTTTCTTCAATGCCTCAAGAAAAGGATTTATACAAAGCTCATTCATACAATAAGGCTGAAATAAGCACCTAGTCCAACTGAGTCACAACGCCTAAGTTGTCACTTTAAGACATTATTACACATTTAGGTGCACATACTTAAATGCATGTGCATTCCTTCTTAGGATCCTGGGTCTGTGATGCCAACCTGTGACACAGTGAATGACTCCCTGTATAGCAGGAACTCCAGACCATCTCTTGAGGAGTATCAAAATAAATGCTTCAGAAATAATTATCACTTTTCATTTCTTCATTACCATTCAGTCTAAGAATGTTTTTTGCACACTGTGGACATCTATGTAATCAGGGAAGTATCAGACATCAATGTTCTGTTAAGTTAATCACCTATTATACATACACATGACATTAAAATGTGTGTTCTGGTTTATGCCTGTACTTGGGCATTTTAAAATTCAAATTTAATGATTACTACATTAAGGTTACTAAATATAAATTCCTAGTTTATTTCACTTTCACTTTATTTATTACCATACTGTCACATCTATATTCCAGGTGGGAGGCTGATAGGAAGAAAGAATAGAAATGCAAAAGTGCAATTTTGAGAAGTGATCAGATCCTTAAGAACCTTAGATTGGCTGAAATATGATCCTTGGAATATAATTTAAAGATCAACATGCTCAAAAACATAACTTTTAGTCTAAAAGCAAAGTACTATAAAAGTACTGGGGATCAACAAAATCAATATAATAATCTAAACCACTCTCATAAATTAAATGCTGCTTTCAACGAACACTGTAAATACATAATATTTAATATAAGCTACATTATCTGTAAAATAAGAGTTCAGTGCTTGCTACAGTTTTGGGAAGTAGTCTTGGTTAGAATTTTCTGCCCTCAAAAGTAGGAAGAGAGACTATATTACTAAGTGGGATAAAAGCAATAAAGGACTATTCTTTATGGACATAGCGCTATAGTCTCTAACCTAAACATTTCCCTCGTTTTTTGTTTCTTTGAAAAAAATAAAATTTTGGGGTTGAATTTAATAAATAGGTCATAACTAGGACTTATTAATTTTATAATTCATTTAATCCTCATAAAAACTCTCTGAGGCAGGTATAACTACAGGTAAACTGAGGTTCTGGAATAGAGAATGACTTAACCTTCTCTATTTCTCTACAAAGTTGCAGAACTGGTATCTGAACCCAACTCTGCCAGCTCCTAAGGATTATGCTTCTGTTGTAAAGCATTAATTCATGTTTTAATCACAGGACAAAATAAGCATTTGTTTATTCAGCATTTGAAAGCATGATATACTCAATTATTAGGTAGTATATATTTTTATGATATATGTATATTTTAATTATAAGTTAATGTAATCAATCTCTTGTCTTCAAATAGAATAAGCAAAACTCTTTTATGTAGTTCAAACAGTTTTGTTTTCCTTAAACATTTCAAGAGAAAGTTTCTATGAATGATCAAATTTGTACTGGAAATTTTTCCCTCAAAGATGACTTTACCCACAAAAACACAGTCTATCCTCTCGACCAGATCAAAATCTAAAAGATCCCTATCTGTGTCTTTCTTGAGATTATTTTTTTTGTGATAAAAGCTAATTTCTTTTTTTTTAGGCATATCCTATACAACACATACAACTTAAAATATTCTTAAAAATCTAAACCTTTTAGTCTCGTGTACAAATCGCAGCAAAGTTGATCTGAACTGACATGTCGCTTTCACTCTCCTCTCCCCTTTGCTCCAACTGAGCAAGTTTCATTGAGCTTCTTCCTTGTTCATTCCCATCTATGGACTCTTCACTGCTGTGTTTCTTACTCGAAACAGGCTCTTTCCTTCTTATCGATATAAACCTAATACGCCGTGTCCATCTAATAATATAGCTTCTCCAAGATAACATGAAAAGCCATTTTCCCACTCCACTCAGCATTGATCTTTCACTTGATTTTATCTGTCCTTCCCAATTCATTATGTGGTCTGTTACCATTTACCTGACTGATGTCCTGGCTTGCCTCAGCCTATAATTGTTTGAAGGAGGTTAGGCCTGTATTGCCACCAAGTTACAACCTTCTTTGGGGCAAAAGGATGATCATATCCATACACAACTGGATTAATAGTAAATTCTCCATAAAATACTCTCTGATATTTAGCTCTTGAAGAAAGTTACCATTGACCAAGCCTGCTCAGTCAGTCAACGGGAACTTGAGAGGGAGAGTGTGGATTGAAGAATACATGAGCTCTTGCAAGGGCAAAAGACACCTCAAAAGATGCTTTAGTATCTACAGCCTTCCTTTTACACCGTCCTTGCCTTCCCGCTTGCTAACAGAGCAGTCCCGTGTTTCAATACCTGACCCAAATTTCAAACAGCAAATAAGCAAAACAACACCTGACTTAAATTTCAAACAAGAAACACTTCTTCGTGGAAAGGACCTCGGCCAAGGTCAGCAATGCTGAGGCTCTCGGTCCCTGAGGGCCCCAACATACCATCCACTGACAATCTTCTAGCTCTACAATAAGAAAATAAATTATCACTGAAATCTGGTTTGAACAAAGTGAGTTAGAAGATTCACCAGTCTCTTTCAGATGGTTGTGGAAATCATTAGTGCACTAAATAGTTTCTTACCTTCTTCTAGACACCTCTTTGACCCCATTTGAAATTAGCATGTTCATGCTACTTGAACTAGTCAATAATGTAATCAGAAAGGCCAAATATCACTTCCAGGGAAAAGCTTTAATAATTCGGGTGCTGCTTACAATTTTATTTTTTCCCTTGCTTTGATAATTGCAGAAGAATAAAGGTAGTTCTCTCTCCTCATCAAGGTCCTTAAGAGAGGATCATGTAAAGCAGAATCCTCAGACAACTCATGACCGACATGTAACAGAATGGTGAAACAGATTGGCTTTAAGCCACTAAGGTTTATGACTGTAGCATAGCGGATTCTCTGCTGACTGATGTAATAGCTTATTAATGTCAAGATGGGATTCGGTATGCCAAGTCATGAGCCAGCTAAAAATGCACAGAAATCATAGCTAAATGGAAGCATCTTTAAATATGGTGGAAAAGTATATCACAGGAAGCATTTTGTTTCTCAGTCTGGTGCGTAAAGAATCAAGCTTGATAGATCTTTCAAACACCTTCTTGCTGAGTTTTCTCTCTTCTTTGGTATTCATAGTTCCTTCCAACTCTACATATTATTATTGTTATTTTTAAGACAGGGTCTCCCTTTATAACCCAGGATACCCTCGAACTCATGATCTTACTCCCTCAGGCTCTTGAGTACTGGGACAATCTTCGTCACGCCTGTCTACTTATTCTTTTGGAATTTTATGCTGATCACAGTCTCCACTAAAATCTTTCTCACCCAAAAGTTTACTAATGAATATCTACAACTTCCCTATTTCAGATTAAATATTAAAATACCTTTTGTGTCTTCACAGATGCAACTGCAAAATTATACACATACTTTGGCTTTATTTACTTACTGGTGCTGGAGATTGAGCCCAGACTCACACTGAGCTACATCCCCAGATCATTATCTTTTTATTTCAAGACAAGGAGCATCTTGCAAGTTGACCAGGCTGGGCTCAAACTTGTGATCCCCCTGCCTTTGCATCCCACAGTTCTAGGACCATAGACCTATACAATAGTTCAGTGTAGGCATTATTTTGCTGCTGGTATATCTAAGGGCGTTAAGGTAGGAAATCTAAATATGGCTTCATTAAACTATTGAAGAATTGCTTTTACCTAGTTATGGTATAAATATGCACTGTTTTCTTGTGTTGATGTCACAAAAGAACATATAGCTACATTTTCAAATATGAAATAGAAGAACCTACTAAGTATGCTCACTTTGCTTACTTTTTCTTTATACATCTATATGCTAGCAGATAGTTTGCTATGACTGCATTCTTCAGCACATACAAGTACTACATAGTTGTGAATGATGAAATGATTAAAAAGCACAATGAAAGGATAGTACAGCTGTTTTTAAAAATATCACACACTCAAGAACTCATTGCAGTATTTCTTGCTCCATATTAACTTTGAAAGCTTCTGAGAAGTATTCCTAGAATTCTAGTCCTTTGGAAAGAATAATGATTCAATTAGAGTTTTCTTTTAAAATCATGGTTACTTTATGATAATGATCTTACATGACTGAGATGTTGCACTTATACTTAGATGCAGTATTTCTTTTTAGCAAATTCCAAGAATCATCTATGACTTTACTATTGTACCTGAGTTTTACAAGTTCTTTATCCATGAAATTTTTTATTCTCAGTTGAAATGGGGAAACTATTTGAGAGAACACCTGAAAAACATGACAAAGTGAAAAATACCAGAAAAATCTGAAAGCAAATTAGAAATCCTAACTCATACTCTTAAGTAACCTGTCTTAGAATTGGTTAAGAATCTAGTCTTTTAGAAGTCTCTTATAATTTCCTTGAAGTTTCATGGAGGAATTATTTAAATAACACAAACAATATTAAGAAATTAATTTCCTCCCACATTAGGAGGGAATCGAGGTTACACCATCATTGTCATATCTAACATGGTTACATGGTTACACTAGCTAAAGATGGAAGTGATGTCAGGAAAATGAAGCCCATGGCATTCGTGGAAGAAGTAGGCAAGTTAACACATCGTAAGACTGATGCTTGCAACACTAGCTTGCTCAAGGAAGCTTCCAGGTATGGGGGCTGGCAGAAGCGTGGTGGAAAGATGAGTGTTCAACTGAGCTGTAAAAAATAGTTGAGATTTTAGTTGATGTAAATGATGGTAATAAAACAGGTTAACATGATGGGGATTTTAAGAGGTGACCAAAAATATACTGAAAGTTTACCTTTAAAAAAAAACTATAGTCAAAGGCATACTGTCATTAATTTCCCTAAAACACTCCCTTTCTCTTTGATCATACATACTTTCACTCCTGCCTCTTTCTGAGGAAGTTCTGGAAGTCCTCTTTTGTGTCTTTCCAGGGTGTGACACACACAGAGACACACAACAAACGCTCCTGCTGAGTGCTATTCAATGGAAAAGTGGACTCATAATCAAATTACGGCATATTCCTGTTCACCTTATTCACTAAATTTGGCACTGGAATACTGCTGGCTCTTCCACAAAGTCAAAATGACCATGAAAGGTAAATGTTTTACATTGATTCAGGACAACAAGGCAGCCACCGAGCACAAGCAGACATGAAAAAGGACTTTCAGAATTGATTCAGAAAGAAGTGGGAAGAACAAAGGGGTGTGTTGAACAAGTAGTATTTGGAAGAGGATTAAGGGCAAAGTGTCTTTTGCTATAATTTTTAAATTTAAATAGGCACTGTATTTTTGATCACGTCATATATGGGTGGCAAAGAAATGAGTGTACTGTAATAAAATGCAGAGCCTAATGCCAATGTAATGTAAGTAAACATGTTGTGTACAGTCTGCAGCGTCTGAGACAGTTTTAGTTGTTTTTGTGGTGCCAATTGTCAATGCAGGGGGCAGGAGAGCTTAGGTGTAGTGAAGATTTCCTCCTTTGAGACTGATCAGTTAAGGCTTGGAAATAAAAACACTCTTTCCCAAGACAAAAATTATTTTACTTGACTAAGAACATCTGAGGTGGTCACACTATCTTTTTTGGTGCTTTCTTACTTTCCCTCTCCTTTGTGTAACCTCAGCCTCTAGACAAAGCTTTTCATTAGCATACACTTTTTTGTGGTGCAAGGGATTGACCGCAGGGCCTTGCTCGTGCTAAACGCCATACATTTAATTTTAACATTTACTGGACGCCTGTTATGTGCAAGGAGCCATGCCAGGTTTGGTGGGTCCATCAAGTACGCCACTCTGGCGCGTCATTGCCTAACACAGTGCCTGGCCCAAGGCTGATATTCAATGAAAGTTTTTTTGTGGTAAAGGGAGAGTGTGAAAGCAGAGACTGGCTACCTGAGAGTTTCTCAGTAGAGCAGGATGGTTATTGTCTGGTGAAGATGGAAAAGATAAGTAGTGAATTAGACGTGTGAACTGAAACACGGGAAGCACTTGCTAAGGGAAGTGTGCTGGGGAATGAATGGGATATCGGTATCAAGAATGCCAAGCAGCAATGAGGGCCCAGTTGGAGTAGAACAGACTGATTCTGTTGTAGGCTAGGGGTTCTCATGGTAGTATGAATTTCTCCAGGAATACCATTTTAACAAAATTCACTATAGCACTGAAAAAAATAGGAGTAAGGTGGCGATTGAAGGTGAGAGCTGCTTTGAAGGACAGATAGGGGCTTAACAAATGCAAACTGGAGCTTCACATTTTGCTAAAGGTAAGTATAGCCTGGTGGTACACGATCTTTACCTCATATTCTTAATCAGTAGAAATTATTGTAAACTGTTCAATGCTAAAATCACATTCTGACATGAGTTCTGAATACTTCTATCATTAGTAAATCAGTTTTAGAACTCCTTTATTTGTATCAGAATGCTCACCAGAGTGTCTTGTGACAAACTCCTAAACTTTAAAAAATCTTATACAGAGGTTAAATGCAAGACATTATAAAGTTATTATTAATGTAATGAAATATCTGCTTTTCTATTGTGAGATTCTATAACTGCTATGCTGGAAACTTTCTTTTTTGAATAAATGAAATCCTTTGAGAGGGTTTTAAATCTGCACAGATTAAAGAACAGCCTCCACTAACTTGGCCACCACTTTTGTTTATGCTGTTCATTATCTGGTCAGATTTTACATATTCCATGAATGTGCTTATCTGAAATGAAAGTAAAAACTATAATAAAATGCCATTACATTAATAATGATACAACTGAGTATATAAAAAATTTTAAACTCCTTATGGAAGAATTGTGTCTTTAATCAGTTTTCTGACACTTGGCTTTCCTCAGTTGAGACCGATTCCTAGTTTTAATGGGAAAAAATGCTGATGGGTTGTTCTCAGTTCCTCTGTCTAAGGGAAGCAAGAGGGTGGGCAACATGAGCTCTTACAGTCATCAGGTATCAGGTATTTTGTCATAGCAATGAAGAAATTATTGATACAGGAAATTTA
This sequence comes from Ctenodactylus gundi, assembly GCA_004027205.1. Classification (NCBI taxonomy): domain Eukaryota; kingdom Metazoa; phylum Chordata; class Mammalia; order Rodentia; family Ctenodactylidae; genus Ctenodactylus; species Ctenodactylus gundi. Next base: position 169,938 of record PVKB01002686.1, on the reverse strand, counting down.
AAATTCCCGAGATTCATCCAGACAGTCAAATACTTGTATGACAAACTCCATAACCTAAAGGTGGATCCGTATCTGACTTGTTCACAGTTGAATTTCCTTAGCTTATCAAGGCATCATACATGTAACTGATGTTGAGAAGGAAGGACACCAGGCGGCCAAGAGAGTTAGCTTCAGTGTTAAGTAACTACATTCTCCTAGTTCATGTGCTGAAAGGGTCACGCACTGAACAAAACATCTGCAATTAAACAACTGTCTTAATAATGGCACATGTTATTAAACACCAAAGAACTTTTGGAACTACTCACATTAAAAAAATTTAGAAAATTGCATTCAAATTATAGGTAATTTACATATGAAATCACTTGCAGTTAATGTGTTGCTTAATAGGCATACATTTGTTCATGTAAATTTTGGTACAGTATTTTCTTTGCCCGTAATTTAACAAACTCACGTTGTACAGAAAGTTGCTACAAAACTATTTTTAAATCTAATTTTTTTCCTTTCTCCGCCAACCTCTCTCTCTCTATTCTGACACATTCTGCTGCTACACGAACATGAACATAGGAAGTAAAATCAGTTTTAAGGGTTTTGGTTATAATCATCATTAAAACAGTTGAAACGATAAAGCAGATAATATGACTTACTATCTTCGTGGAGATTTTCAAATCACCTAAAGCAGACCAAGAGAGACCATTGATTTTTTCTACTTTCTTTATTATTCAAGAAATTCAGTCATTGCAGAAAATTAAAATATAGGAAAACACCATTCTAAACCATTCACAGTTAATATTTAGCTGAATTTCCTTTTAGTCTTCTTTCTATGCACTATTCCTGTGTTTGACTAGGTTCATGTAGTTTATTTTCACCTCTTTTTCTGTTTGGTATGGGGGGATTGACCCCAAGGCATTTTTTTCATTAAGCTACATACTCAGTTTCATTTTTCATTTTTTAATTTTTAAAAATTAAAAGATTGCTAATCCCATGAAACAACTCTAGCTATGACTAAACAAATACTTCTTGCCATATGAATTTGTAATTATTACTCTTTGCCAGTGTATTTTTCTCTTCTGATAATTCTTTAATTTCAACCTGAATTATGATTAATCACATATACTAAAGCTTTCAGGAGGGAAAAGGAGTCATTACTTTAACTGTTTTCTTCTACTCACATAGTTTAAATATTATGTACTCAAAGACATATTAATTAAAAAGAAAAAATCATAAACGTTATTAGAGTGCTTACTATCTGCCATGATCATCTCTAAGCACTCTGCATGTATTAAAACATCTATCCCTTACAGCAATTATATAAGATATGACTATTATTATCCCTACTATACAGTTTATTAAAAAACAGAAAATTTAAGTAACGTACTCAAGATCATATTTCTGGCAAGTGTTAGAACGAGCAAAGAAGAGACAGGAAAACTCAATAGAGCAAAATAAGACCAAATAATCTCTAGGAGGCTCAGGTAGGAAAATGCTAGTTTGAGCCTAGCCCAGCTATTCAGTGATTTAGTGAGACCCTGTCTCAAAAAGAACTGGGGGTAGGTAGATTTGGATCTGGAATGTCCCCCAAAATCCTCATCTGTCTGAATGTTGTCAAGTATCTATGGAACCATTAAGAAGTCAGGCCTGGTCCGGAACCAGGGGTGAAACACTGGGGCTTGACCTGGACGGACTGGATGACTGGGGCTAGATCTAGGAAGGGGGGATTTCTGGGACGGAAGAATATATGCAAGTTCTGCAACTTTTTGATCACTTGGCTTCCTTTCTGCCATGGTGTGAACAGGTTTCCTCTCCTGTTGAGCCTCTGCCATGTGATTCCACCATTGTGAGCTTCCCATGAAAGGCCTAGGATCTGCTGAAACTATGAGGTAAAAAAATCTTTCTTCGCTTAATTTGTGAATGCGTCAGATATTGAATCACAGCAAAAAGAAACAAACTAGTACAGAAATTGGTACCAAAGAAGAGGGGTTGTTGCTTTGACTTTACCAACAGTATGGTTTAGAAGCCTGTGGAACTGGTTTGTGAGAGGAGTTTGGAATGGCTTGAAGATACTGGCTAGAGAAGCCTGAGTGAGGATTCTAAGAGCCAAGCTAGATGGGAGATTCTGGACAGAGTTCAGAAGATCACAATGCTGACACAAGTATGGACTGTAAAGGCCAGCCTCAAGAGGTTCCAGATGAAAAGGAAGACTTTACTGGCTACTTCTCTGAAAACTATGTGTGCTATGCTCTGGTGAAAACTTTGTCAGTATTTCCCCCCTTTCCTAAGACTTTGCTTGACACTGAGATTAAGGGCAGGGGGCTACTTAACCAGGTGGAAGAAATTTCAAGACGGTCCGATGTTCAGACTGTCACATGGATACGGCTTGCATCTTTTAGTCAGCTCTACACTGAAAATGAGGAACGATAGCTGAGAAAAAACAATGTAGAATGCTGTTTTTCCAGATTGAAAAAGCCTACAAAGTTGGAGCAAAAGAACACCTAGTTGTCAACACCTAGTTGCTAAAGAGAATAGCATTAATAAAAATCCCACTGTTTGGAGTTGGGACCCCAACCTTTATCAATTAAAGGGTAGAAAGGCAAAAGACTTTGTTTTGGAAAGAGCCTTGTAGAGCAACCTAGAAAAGTGAGTCCTCAAGTAATTTATCTAAGAACTCACAGGCTGCTGTATCCACCTACTAGAGGGCCAGGCTACTACTCAGTCCAGTGACAGACCTTGGCATCATCCATGTCATGCTGGCTTCACAGGCACTCAGAATGCAAGAGATGCAGAGTCAAAGGGGTTTCCACCCAGACTTCATCAGAGGATCTTGGAGGCCGGATAGTGTACCCCTAGAAGGGTAGTCAATAAAGTTGTGAAGAGAAGTCTAAGGTGTAGTGGAGACCATATGTCTTAGTTACTTTTTTGTAAGAGTAAGAAGAGTTCTTGAAGATAATTTTCTAATCAGAGGATATTTTTCTTTCACAATCAAAAATAAGTAGACCAATAACACAAAAAGAAATACATTTAACAAGAGGAATTATTTACTCTAGGCTAAATAAATTTAACATTGAAAATAACGATTTTAAATAAACACATTTATTTTTAAAAAACCAAGTACAAAGCTATATGAAATTTTTTCAAATTTTATTTTTTCCCGTTTTGTTGATACGTGTAAGTGCAAACATTAAAGTTTACATTGATCTTGAGCGTTTTGTGCACATACATATCTTGGCAATGTTACAAGACCTTCCTCTTTCTCCTTTTGACTCTCCCCTTACCCTACCCACCCCTCCAGTTGCCATTATTTTCCACTTTAAGTTGCATGAGATAATTGTGATCTGGGCTTCTCATATCAGAGAAGTCATTTGATATTTCTCCTTCGGCTTTTGGCTCACTTCACTAAGCATGATGGTCTCAAGTTGTCACCATCTGCCTACAAAGGCCTCCAATCTATCTGACTTTATAGATGCATAGTATTCCATTGTGTACAAATACCACAGTTTGTGTATCCATTGTTCTGTTGATGGGTATTTTGGTGTCTTCCACATTTTAGCTATTGTTAGTTGTGCTGCTATGATAAATAAACATATCTAATATGTTTATTTAAACAAATATTTTTAATGTTTATTTAAAAATAAACATATTTAATATTGTCAAGAAATAAAGAAAATAAAAAACTAAGCAATAGTAAAAAATGATGAACAGTAAAGGTAGTTAAGAAAACCAATATGGCATCATAAAAATTTAAGATTTGAAATTTTTTAAAAACTCAGAACAAAAGGACAAAAAAGCATCTTTCTTGCCTTCTCTCTGCTTCCTGTCTTGTCTTGTCACAAACAAGTTGTTCTCTGTAGGTCCCCCACCATGTTCTTCTACCACTGCCAGTGTCCTTGAATGAACCGAGACTACTATGATTTGGATCTGAAATGCCCCTAAAAGGCTCATGTATTTTGGTGTTTTGGAACAGCTGTAGAACCATGTGCTGTTAAGAGGTAGGGCCTAGTCAGTAGGAGTGGATCACAGGAATGTGATGAACCAGGGATATGTAGTAGATTATGGGTATGTGACACATACTAGACAGGTGACCCAGAAAAGGCAGATCACTGGGGCTTGACTTGGAAGAGGCAGAGCACTGGGGCTTGATTTTGAGGGGCCAAAACACTGAGACAGGACCTGGAAGGATATATACCAGTTCTGCCCTTCTTCCTTCATTTGGCTTCCTGTTTGCCATGCCATGAGAAGCTCTCTGGCCTCTGCCATCTGCTTCCATCATTGCTTGCCATGCATAAATGGACTGATATCTTTTGCCATTCTGAGATAAAATAAATATTTCCTCCTTTAAGTATTGAATATTGGGTATTCTGTCTTAGCAGTGAAAAGGCAGCGAGGACAGAAATTGGTACCAGGAACAGTGTCGTTGCTGGATAAATTAACCTCTCCTTCTTTCAATTATCAGTGACAAGTATTGTGTCCCAGAGATGAGAAAGTGCCTGTCTTAGTTACTTTTTCATTGCTGTGATTCAATACCTGACCCACACAAATTTAGGAAAAGAAAGGTTTATTTTAGCTCACAGTTTCAGAAGGTCACAATCCATTCAGGGCCAGCCAGCAGCAATTGAAGTACAAGGCAGAGGCAGAGGTGGAGGCACCTTCTTATCACATTACAAACAGGCAGACAAGTGAGACTAGTTGAGACCAGTGCTAGTCCCAGTCCTAGTCCCTCTGCCCCATGATTAGCCCCTACTGCATCCAGGTGTGGAAGGTGTGGCCTGTACACACCGTCAATCCTAACTCACACGCCTTTAATCCCAACTTAACTGTAATCCATCCCTCCAGACTAGACCCCAACCCACCAAGAGCGCATGGTTCCATAGACAACCCATAACATTAAAATACATGAGACTTCTGGGGGACACTCCAGATCCTAACCACAACAGTGCCTAACACAGTTGGGTACCATATTAAGAGTTTTATTTATCTCACAGTTCTGGAGTTCAGTAGCATGGTGCTGGCCCCCTTTCAGCTCTGGTGAGGCCCTCATGGCTAATGACATCACAGTGGTGAGAAGGGCAAGCAGCCCAAGCAGAAGAGGTCATGTGGTGAGACAAGAAGGAAGAGACTGTTCCATTGGTCAACCTGTATGTCTTTGTGCCAGTGCCATATAGTTTTTGTAACTACTACTTTGATGTCTGGGATTGTAATGACACTTGCCTTTGTCTTACTACTCAGGATTATTTTAGCTATTCTATTTCTCCTTTGGTTCCATATGAATTTAAGGATTGTTTTTTGCACAGACAAACTCAAGTACCCTCAACTACTTGATCTTTGATAAAGGAGTCAAAAGCATACATTGGAAAAAGGAAAGCCTCTTCAACAAAAATTGGAAAATGGATATCCACATGCAAAAGAATGAATCTAGACATATACCTGTCGCCATACACCAAAATCATATCAAAGTGGACCAAAGACCTAGATATTAAAAACAGAAACACTGAATATTCTAGAAGACAAATTAGGCAGAAAACTTAAAAGATATAGATGTAGAGAAGGGCTTTCTTAAGAAAACACTCAGAGCAAAAGAAATACCCCCAAAATTAACAAATGAAATTATCTCGAAAAGTTTCTGCATGGCAAAGGAAATTATCAACAGAGTAGAGAACCAAAAGAATGAGAAAAAAATTCACCACCCATACCTCGGTTAGGAGGTTAATAACTAGAACTTACAAGAAACTGAAGAAAATCAGACCCTCAAAATCAAAGACCCAATTGAAAATGGGCAATGAAAATGAATAGGCGGTTTTCAGATGAAAAAGTTCAGATGGCTAGTAAATACGTGAAAAGATGTTCAACATTCTTATCCATTAGGGAAATGCAAATTAGAATATCACTAAGATACTATCTAACTCCAGGGAGAATGATGTATATCAAGAACTTGAACAGCAATCAACACTGGAAGACTGGGGAAAAAGGAGCCCTCTTACACTGCTAGTGGACTGTCACCCGGTACAACCGCTATGAAAGCAATTTGGAAGTTCCTCAAAAAGCTGAAAATATCCCCTTCAATCCAGCAATACCTCTTCTGGGAATTTTTCCAAAAGAGTTAAAAGTATCATATAGCAGAGATACATATACTCCCATGTTCATAGCAGAACAACTGGCAATAAATAAAATGTGGAGGACACGGAAATATCCATCAACAAACCAATGGATACATGAACTGTGGTATATGTACACAATGGAGTACTAGTTGTCTGTAAATACAGATAGGTTTGAGGCTTTTGTAGGTAAATGGATGCAACTTGATATCGTTATACTCAGTGAAATGAGTTAGATACAGAAGGCTAAATATTCAATATCTGTTTTTTTGTCAGGTGTAATATGAGAAACCCAGATGATAGTTATCTCATAGAGCTAAACATGAGGGACGCTAAGAACTAGTAGTGAGGAGGAGTGTGTGTGTGAGGGTCAAAAAGGGAGAGGGGAAGGATTTGCAATTTTCATGTGATATATATATACACAAAATACTCAACTTCAATGTAAACATTATGTATCACACATATACATATCAATAATTGGGCAGAAATAAAGAGACTGGATATACTAGTTCTCAAGTGGTTCTCATGAGAACTCACCCATTCCTACTATACCTGACTCATCCAAAGAGAAGTATTAATCCATTTATGACAGTAGAATTCCCATGATGTAACAATATAATTCCCACAGGCTCTACTTACAGTGTCCACCACCTCAACAGAACCTCTCTGAGAACTGAGCTTCCTTAGCAGAATAAATTATATTAAAACAATAGCAAACAGGAAGATCAGGACAGGAGAAAGAAAGACCAGCAAAGAGAAAGAATACAAGAAAACCGGATCCTATGACTGCACAAGTTTACTGCCTGCAAGCAGTTTCCGGCCTTCAGATACAAAAGATGAATACTAATAAAATCTGGTAATGTTCCTGGGTTGAGAAGAAAGTAATCAGAATCTGAGAAGCATGTGAGCCAGAGAAAAGGGAACTCTTCAAAATGGTAAGAAGAACAATTCCTAGATCTCACACAGGTAAGAGTTTAGTCTGTGTTCTCCCTAAGAACAGTGGAAACACCTCATATTACGTGGACATTGATTAGGATAACTCAGTAGGGATTACTTGAGTGTGGGGATAAGATAACCATGAGCTAAAACCACTCTATGTATGGCATAACAAAGTTTACAAGTTTCAAAAGCATCCAACGCATTGTATGTAATTTAATTGCATGTCAGAACCAAATCCTAGTTCAAGAAACACATCAAAACTTAGAAATCAACAGTGTAAAGTTTACATCAATCAAAAAATTACAGCTGAGCATGGTGGTACATGTTTTTGTAAACCTAGAACACTGGGAGGCTGAGGCAGAGGATCACAAGTTTTGGCCCGGCCTGGGCAACTTAGACTCTTCCTCAAAATTAAAAATTTTTTTAAAGGGCTTGGGATGTAGCTTAATGCAAAACTCCTGGGTTCAATCTCTAGTGCCACCAAAAAAATTACTAAAATATAACCCATAACCATAAGACTAATCATTCCATATAAACAGAAATAAGAAGTGACATAACTGTCAAAGATAATAAAATAACCAAAATACGGATACTTTACATATATTCAAGATAATATGAGGAAACATGAACATAAATAGAGAAATGAAATATACAATGAAAATTCAAATGCATTTCTGCAAATAGAAAGTACAGTAGGTGAGACTTAGAGCTAATTAAATACTTCAGAAAAAATTATGAGTAAATGTGAATGCGTAACTATAGAAAAAATCCAAAATGATGCACCAGTAGAAAATAAATAGGTAACCAAGATAACATCAAGTGATCTAACATGTATTATTGGTGTTTAAAAAAAGAGAGAGAAGAGAAATGATGAGAAACAGTTTTAAGAAATAAAACATAAGCAATCCAAGATGACTGAGTTTGAGGATCAGGTGTCAGATGAAAAGGGTTTGTTGAGGTGAATGTCTTAGCCTTAAACAGCATACATACCTGCTAAATTCATCACTTATGCACCCCAGGGGATTTTAAGAAAGTGTTCAATGACATCTGGCTACTACTTAAAATGACAGTCTTCTCAGGGAAGGGGCAATATGTGCATTTGCACAGTATAACATGGATCAGTTCACATGGGTGAAGACAAAATGATATGAACATTAGGTTTCAATTACAGGGCATGGTGATCACGTAATAGCATACTTTCAGAACCAAGAAACAATTTTTTTCTTAAAGTTTGATCTCTCATGAGAAAACGCAAGTGATTCCCAACCAGAGGAAATGGATGTTTGAAGTCCTGGAGAGAATACTGTGGCAGTACATTAAAAGTCGCATGGGCAACAAATCACTATTGCATGCATTGCAAGCTATCAGTTTCCACCTAAAAACTTCTGGAATGGTAGTTGGAGATCAGAGTGGACCATCACCTTCACACCACCTGTGGTTCAAAATGTGGGTTCTTTATTATGAAGATGGCAATTTCAGTTGGTTAATCATAAAATTGTACAACATTTAGTAACTGTTTTTGACTGAAGTCCGAACTGCCAAGCAGTTTAATAAAATCAGAGAATGCAAAAAGAGCATCAAACAGTAATTAATAAAACTATCCAACAATCTCAGACCCCACAATCAACGCCTTGCACAGGTAGCCCCCAGTTACCCATACCAAAATTGACCAGAACAAGAAACTCAGCCACAAGATTGGCAAAGAAACACAGAATGCTTCAAGACTAACGGTAGGATTCTTCATCATGGGAAACGAAAGTCCCATGTGTAGTCACATGATAAATGAGTGATTTGTAAGTGAAAGTGATATTTTTTTTTCTGGGGTTTTCAAACTTAGGAGATTTTCTAGATTCATGAAATACTGTTGAACTAACAACATTGTCTTGACTTTTGGTGTCTTATGATTTATAATTTTCTGTTATTACTACTTGTAAAACATTTTTTTCTTTTGGTTACTTTTGCTATTTTAATGATGGAGGGAGAGACATCTATCTTGATGTTATTTTAGTGTTTAGAAAATTTCCTAGGCATGAAGCCATGTTACTGATTTAGGTAATATATTCAACACTTTTTCTCCCTATGCTTCAAAACACTTTTAGTACTTCACTGATTTTTACGAATCCACTGACAGCTAAAGATGTTATGTTACCAACTATGTCACTAAATAGTAGGCATACTATCCTTTCCCTCTGACTTCTTTAATCATCCTTTATAGCATCTCATAACTGTAGTTTTCAATATTTTGGAAGAGAACTTCTCAGGTCCATCTGTTAAGAGGCAAAGAGTGTTCTGGAAATTCTTTGATAGCCATCTTCTCTGGGGTAACTTGTTGAAGACTTGAACCACAAGCCCTGCACAGGAACATGTTGTGTTGTTTGTGTTTACTTTTTTGTTTCTTTCCCAAGACCATTGTAGGTACAGACATCTGTATTTTTAGAAGAGCTTTATCCAATTTTTAATTTTCAGTAACTTCGGAAATACTATGGATGTCAAAGCTCAAAAATGCAAATGTTGAAGGAATAATGGACATCTTGTGCTTGAATATTTTGTGGCATGATTATAATATAAGCAAATTAATCAAACGGCTCTGTAAATCACCCAAACTGAAGATGAACCAAAGTGAAAAAGATAACTTTGAGGCACTATCTCCCTGTTGTAACTACTACATAAGGGCATACTGGTATTTTCTTCTAAATATGTAGCTTGTTCTGAATCATTCCTTTTTAGTTCTGTCTGCCAAGAACTCAAAAGTAACTATGCTATATTATAGCAACCCTTCCCAGCTTTATTAGCGGGTAAACGTGTGATCTCAGAATACACAGGTGGCTTAGATATAACACAAGGGTAGATTCACTTACACTGTTACACTTCTGTGACTATACCTTAAGGAAAGGTCAGTTTTTATTTAAAGTAGAATCTTCCTACCTGTCACCAAACACATGTCAAAAAAGGTGTTTTTGTCTCAGCTTTGCTTTTGCCCAGTAATACAGTCATGCAAGAGTTTCTTTCCAAGTAAAATTTGCATAGGCATTTTTGTTTATTTCAGATAAAATATATTTGTGTATTTGTCAAAAATCTTTTAAAAGTTAAAACCTTAAAATTTCCGAAATTAATTAAAATTATAAACTTGTAAATCCAAGAATCTCAGTGAACCCCAACTGGAATAAAAATAAAGATGATGAATATTAGTCTTTTTGTACTGATAAAAGAATACCTATGACTGGTTATCTTATCAAAATTTGAGATTTATTTTCTATAGTTCTGAAGGCTGGAAAGTCCAATGTTGAAGGGCTTGTATTTGGCCAGAGCCTTCTTGTATCTTTCCATGAGAAAAAGGTGAAAGGGAAAGAGAATTTGAACAGGGGTCAGGGAAGGGAACCAAAATCATTCTTTTACCAGCAACTCTTCTCAAAATAATTATCCCACTCCTTCAACAATGTCATTAATCCATTCATGACTGTGTTAATCAAGAGATTAAAAAGTACTTAAGGCTCCACATCTAAGCATTGTTCCATTGAGGATTAAGTATCTAACACATGAACTTCAGGTGACACATTCAAACCATATAATAGTCAAAGCATAACAAAATGGAAGAAAATTAGTGAGAAAGAAAAATGTTAAAAGTAGACAGAGGAAGAAAGATACCCATAGAAAAAGAGCAAAGTACAATACAGACAGCTCATGAAAGCAATGAAAGAAATAGACTCAGCAAAGATTTCTTTACCCTGAAAGTACATAAAAACTAATAGAAAATAATTTTCAAAAAAACCTCAATAACTAAGAGAAGTCATCAGCAACAAACAGATCAGTACTATAAGAAAAGTTAAAATTCCTAACATAAAAAAGAAATAATACTAGACGAAAATTGGAAGCTACACAAAGGAATGAAGAGCACCAGAAAGACAATTTGTGAGCGATATAAACGTTTTTTGTCTCTTTAGAAAAATCAATCGACATGTAAATGTTTATTGTTCTTAATTTTTTCATATTAACATTAAAGTTACTATTAACTCCAGAAAAATGAATAATTTTAAATTGCATTAAATTTATACATTAACATGGGAGAACTCTCACATTTAGTTATTAGCCACAAATTTGAGGACTCTTACAATTTGTTCAAGTCTGATTCATGTTTCTCAAGAGTTTTACAAGGCTGAGGTAGCACAATCACAAGTTCAAGCCTGTCCTGGGCAACATACTAATTGGGCAAGACCCTGTCTCCATCAATAGAGATGGGGATATAGCTCTGTGAGAAATCCCTAGGTTTAATCTCAAGAACCAGAAAAGTGATATTCAGCCTTCTATATAGATTTTACACAAGTCTTAAGTGTTAGGCACTACTGACTTCTGAAGATAATTAGAAACAAGGATCTGTATTTTAAATTAAAATCTTAAGTCAAGTAGGACAGGGGTCATACCCAGGGCCTCACTAGGCAAGCGTTCTACCACTAAGTTTCATCCTCAGCCCTATACAAAATTACTTATTTTAAAAGCCAAACAAAACAATCTAAAGGCCAAAAGTGGGCCCAGCCTGTCAGGATGTGACACTGGATAAGATGGTGTCTGTTGTAAAGGGAACATGAAAGATGGGAAAGAGGTAGTAAGGCAAAAAGCTAGGTTTAAAATAACCCCAAAACAAGAGTTGACAGGGAATTTGTAGCGACCATTAAAGAAGAGATTTTAAAGATATTTAACTATGCCTTGAATAGATCTTCATTTGGATGTTACCTCAAGAAAGTGAAAAAGGAGTATAATTCTTTCAGTTACTCTGTAATGGGCAGACTGTGTTGCTTTGAATTGGTCCTACATTATGCAGAGCCATGTAGTTGCCTGGTTTACTTACACATGCATGACTATTGACTAGGTTGGCCTATCACACTGGAAAGCAGGACAAGGGCCTGACTTGCTTCTCATTATTTCTTGTGTAAACATCTCTGTCTCAGTGTTTTCATTTCCATTTTTAGTTTTTTTAGTTTTTTTCCACTTTTATTTTACACGTGTGTGTGTGTATGTGTACATGTGTACATGCAATACACAATGGTTACATTAAGCTTGGGTATTTTGTGCACATATGTGTTATACCAACATTACAATCCTTCCCTTCTCTCTCCTTGATGCTCTCGCTCCCTCCCTCTTCCCTTCAGTTCCCATTATCACACCACACCAACGGTCCTACATAAAATGCTTGCATTCTGGGTTTCTCATATCAGAGAAAACATTCAATATTTAGCCTTCTGAGTTTGACTGACTTCACTATGCATGATGGTCTCAAGTTGTGTCCATTTACCTACAAAGGCTATTGTGTACGTACAGTACACTTTGTATCCATTGGTGTGTTGATGAATATTTTGTCATCTTCGAAAACTTAGTTTCAGCCTTTTGAGGAATCTCCATACCACTTTCCATATTGGTTGTAATATTTTATTGTCCCACCAGCAATGTAAAAGGGTTCCTTTTCCCCAGCAACCTCACCAGCATCAACTGTTCTTTGATTTCTTGATATCCACAATTCTCATTAAGGTAAGACATAATATCTTGGTGATGTTTTCATTTGCATTTCTCTATGGCTAAGGAGGTTGGACATCTTTTCATATATTTGCTGGACATTTAAACTTCTTCACCTGAGAAGTGCCTATTCATTTTTATTGCCCATTTTAAATTATATCTTTGACTTTGAGGGGTCTATTTTTCTTGAATTCATTATATATTCTAGCTATTAGCTTCCTGTCAAAGCTATAAGTGGTAATTTTTTCCCATTCTGTCAGTTCTCTCTTTACTCTGTTGATAGTTTCCTTTGCTATACAGAAACTTTTACATTTAACTTAATCCCACTTGTTCAATCTGGGGATTATTTCTTTTGCTTCAGATATACTATTAACAAAGTCCTCCCGTCCCCAGGCCTACATCTTCTAGAGTTTGCTTATTTTATCCTCCAGAAAGTTAAGTGTTCCTTGTTTAATTTCTAGGTCATTGATCCACACTTTGATTTTAGTACATGGTGATAGGTGTATGTCTAAATTCATTCTTCTGCAGGTGGATAACCAATTCTTCAAGCATCATTTATTGAAGATGCTATCCACTATGCCTTGCATTCTTAAAGACCTCATGTATTTGGAACTGTGTGTTATTGGGAGGTTTAGCTGGGAGGTACAGAGGCTTGGGATTTGACCCGAAAAGATTGTGTCAACTTGTTGCAATTGGGGCTCCCAGGGCAGAGCTTTCAAGTGTGCTGTTGATTTATAAGCAGGAAATGAGGGTGGGGTATATGCTGGGTGGGGGCAACTGGCAGCTTGAGCTAAGAAAGAAGAAATATTGTAGTAGCTTCTTTCTGAGAGGACTCTTGCCTTGCCTGAATCCTGAGTTTACTTTGTTTTCTTCTCACTTGGCTTCTGTCTGTAATGGGGTGAGCAGCACTCAAGCCTCTGTCTCTGCCATGAGCTTTCACAACTGCTGACTGCCCTATGAATGGACTCCGTGTGTGAGAGACCCTCTGAAGTGTGAGGTAAATAAATCTTTCCTCCCTTATATTGTGGATGTTGGGCATTCTGTCACAGCAACAAGATAAAAAAACTAAGACATTATCTTTTTTTGGTAATCAAGTGGATAGGATAACTCATTATGTAGACAACAGTCAACCTCTTTCCTCAGCCAACCCTATTACTGCTCAATGGGCCCATGAACAGAGTGGCCATGGCAGGGACAGAGGTTATGCCTCTCACCAAGGCCAGCCTGGCTACAGTCACTGCTGAATGCCCACTCTACGGACTGCAGAGACCAACACTGGGTTCCTGGTACGGCACCCTTCCTCAGGATGACCAGTCTGCAACCTGGTGGCAGGCAGATTATATTGGGCCGCTTCCACCATGGAAAGGACAGCATTTTGTCCTTACTGGGATAGATAGTTACTCAACCTACAAATTTGCCTTCCTGCGTGTAATGCTTCTGCCAGAACTACCATGCATAGACTTACAGAATGCCTCATCCATTGTCATAGTGTCCTGCACAGCGTTGCATCTGATCAGGAACACATTCCATGGCTAAAGAAGTAAGGCAATGGGCTCACGCCCATGGAATTTACTGGTCTTACCATGCATCCATCAGCCAGAAGCAGTTGGACTGATAGAACTATGGAATGGCCTTCTGAAGACACAATTACAGGCACTAGGGAGCTAGAGATGAAAAATAATCTCCCCATTTTCTGCATTAGGAAAATTTTGTAGTACTGTATATTCAACAAATTTAGTTGAGTAGACATACTACTTAGGCATTTTGCTGAAGAGTAGATTACTAAATAGAGCTGACCCTCTGTAAAGCTAAACAGAAAGCGTATTTTGTTGACAAAGTAGATAAAGTAGATTTCACATATAGATATTTTTTATCTTCCCAATTGACTCTTGGCATCAACTTACAGGGCAGTATTTCTAACTCTGTGCCCATGCCAACATGAACACATTGAATCATTTCTGCCAGGCAGAAGACTTTTCAGCAATATATTTCATAAACTGTAATTAGATTTCTATATAGGGCAAATTATTTCCTTTCAAAATCTCAGTCTTTTTCATACTGTCTATTATACATTAATATCTATAAATTCCTACTTGGAGTTACCCCAAAGGGACTCTACATCTTTCCAGCCCATAAACTCTTTAAAATAGGATTTTCTATTATAAGTTAAATGAGAAGCTGGTGCAGTGGCACATGCCAGTAATCCTCGCCACTCAGAAGGCTCAGGTACAATAACTGCAAACCTAAGCTGAGCCATGGGAAGTTAGTAAGAACTTGTCTCAAAATAAAAATAGAAAGTGCTTGGGAGATAGCACAGAACGAAGACCCTGGGTTCGGTTCCCAGGACAAGAAGAAAAAAGGCAGACAAAATAAGCTTAATTTCCAAAATAAGCTTCATAGGTATCATGAAGAAGCAAGAAAGGTCACTAGAAAGAAGAAATGATACTCAAAGGAGTTATTTTTTTCAGGATTATCTAGGTAAGAAATATTAAGATATGAATACATAGCTTGATATTAAATCAGTTACATGGAAAGCTGATACATAAATCAAATGACACCAGTTAAATCTATGTTAGGGACCCAAGGGTTCAGGTAAAATTTGAAATTTCACAATCAGTTGTGGCAAAAAAAGAAATGCACAGCACCTTAGTTATTTACTCCACTTATACTAAATCCCAAATGTATTGCATATTAATGTCCTGATATTTGAAGAAAAAAATCCTTCACACCTCAATAAAAAACCAGTGTTCTCAAGCTGATTGCTAATGTGGTACAAAACCAAAACTCAGATACCATATTACAATTATCCTCCAGCAACAAGAGAACCAGAGACAAAGAAAATATGTTAACATAGCAAGCACTTTGAATTTACATTAGCCATGAAGATAAGTGGCTTGAAAGAGCCTGGAAATAGTAAAATCTTTTTCTAATTCTAGAATAGGTTCGACTAGCAGCTATACCCTGGTATCTTGGGGCTGACAAGAGAACTGACAGAATTTCTCAAGATCCTGTCAAGCCTGGTGAGCTCACATAAAAAGCTAATTAAGAAGCTCCCTAGGGACAGGTCAAAGCCGTTTTTTATCCTTACTGCCCTTATCACAGTTAATGCCTTACTCCTCCCCTTTTATTCAGTCTGTTCTAACGCTAAATAAGCTTTGTGTGAGTTTCCACCTTTGCTTTCTTTACAGTACATGCCTTATATTATTAGAAGGAAGACTTTTAAATCCCTTGTTTCCAATCTGTAAATTTATGGGTGGGGTAGCAATTTTGATTAGAGTTCAACATTTAAAAATTCTTCTAAAGCATGATTTTGCAGTTGTTTGCCTTTTTGATGTTCAAGTCTGACTAAAAACTTACTAAGTACTTTTAATATCTTTATAGTAAAGATAACTGGCAAATAATACTAGTCAAATTTCAATTTGGTTTTATGTTCTTTTAATTTCAAAGAGTGGTTATGTGGCACTACTTGGCTTAAATTCCTGTTGGATTCATAGGCACTGTTTCACTTCTTTGAAAGTATTTTTGGGCTCAGCGGCTCTTTTAAAACTCGACATAAACCATTTTGTAGACTAAACACTTCCATCATTTCTGTTATTCCGTCGATATAAAAAGGAGGCTTAATGTGGCACTTTTATTTTTCTTATATTCTTCTCTCCTTCGCATGAAAAATTAGCACTGATGTGTTTCAAATAATTAGAGATGAAAACGTTCTGTTCATTACGACATTTCTGTGTGAAAAGGTTTTCCAGTGTTTAAAAATTCTTGACTCGCAAGCAATCTTTTTCCAGACCACTCCACGCTGCCCTGTTAAAAACTTCCAGCTTTTAATTTGGAGGCTCAAATATTTAACTATAAGTCTTTTCTAACCAACACTCAAGAGAAGCAAGACAGGCTTCGTGACGGCAGCCCACAACAGACCGACGCTCTCAGTCACCATTCCGAGTACGGCGCCGGTCCTCGGCTGGGAAACTACACGCTCCCTCGGCGCAAGGGCACCGCCGCCCTTGATTGGGACTCCTGCTTGTCAGTCATATAGAGAGGGTGGGGCCTAACTGAGCTGCTGCGTTCTTACGTCATCGCAGAGCGACGAAAGCAAGAGGAGGGGCGGGAGTGTGAGCGTACCTCGGTGGTGATAGGGGCGGCCTGTGAAGGT
The DNA here is from genome assembly GCA_004027205.1 of Ctenodactylus gundi. Lineage (NCBI taxonomy): Eukaryota > Metazoa > Chordata > Mammalia > Rodentia > Ctenodactylidae > Ctenodactylus > Ctenodactylus gundi. The sequence goes on along the minus strand of PVKB01002686.1, from coordinate 153,255 downwards.
GTCATGGCTGCTGCCACGGAACTTAATACCCCGGACAGTGGTGACAGGAGCTTGGAGCGAAGCTGCAGCCCCAGCCTTGCCCGAGAGGTGCTCAGCGAATTCTTCCGTTCCCTGCACACCTTGGCTGGACAGGTGAGCAGGGTGCTGGGGACCGGCAACCCGGCCCTCCCCCTCTTTATTCCTCCAGCGGAGAGTGGCGGGCAGCTGAGGCCTGCCGGGTGTCGGACCCGGTCCGGGGGCGAGGCCGGGAAGGGAGTCGCCTCCGGGCTTCGGGCTTCGGGTTTCGGGTCGGAGTGCGGAGGAGGCCGCGCTGGCTCCGTTCAGGGATGACCTCGCTTTCCCGAGGGAGTGGTCGGTCCCGGCCCGGCTTGGAGAGGAGCAAGCTTCTGGAGGAGAAACGCGCGGCAGCTTCTCTGAGGGTTGGGGGGCGTCTGGTGCTCAGGGTCTTTAATTCTCCAGCGAGCTGGTTGTAGATACTGGGTGCTCAGAATGTCCTGCGATTTTTGGAAAAGCACCTTCTTCGCCTTTTTTTTTTTTGTTTGTTTTGGTTTTTTTTTTTTGGCTGTTTGCTCCTTTTTTGCTGCTCGGTTGTACTTCCATTTCGCTGTTGCCTGTTTGCATTCATTGCCCGTTCAGATGGGAAGGGAAGGAATAGGAATTAATCTAAAATATCGCTAGTGCAAAGTTGAATGAGTTACTCGTGGCCGATTCTTACTGCATGAGAACTCTAGCTCAGCTACTGATGATTGGCGTCATAAATCTTGATAAATGTCTTTTCCAAGAAATGCTGTAGTGAAACTTTTTAGAACTATGTTTGTCTGCCTTGAAAAGTGTTTATGCTTTACATGGCCCGTTTTCTAGTTTGTTCTGGGGTGGTAATAACAGGCATTTGTGTCGAAGATAACGCTAAATTCCAATGAAAATAGACCATGTCTGATTTGTGACAATTGTTAAAAACCTTAGGTGAAGAATCAATGCATTATTTCGCTTTTTTTTTAATGAAGCAGTTATTAGTAGATGCCAAAGAACGTAACTTATAAATTAAATTGTGTGCCAGGGATTTATTTTTTTTTAAAGTAAGACTTGGGAACTTTTGATTCCATTAGTTCAGTCTTAAAACCTTAAATGCTTTAAAATGCTTCAAAGCTAATTCATATTCTAATGTAAAGATTAAAAATATATACTTATCTATTGTTTATAGACGTTTTTAACATTGAAAAATGATGTGACTATCTCAATATTTTGTACACTGAATTTTTAAACGCATTTAAAAATTTTTGAAACACTCCGGTACTCTAAAAGTACAGGTAAAAAAGTGAATCTTACATAACAGCTGTCAAATGTTTTATAATATATATCTCTGGGTTTACAGTAGTATGAGATCGGGCTGTCAAAAATAAGCTTGTTTCATCAAAACACTTTTGATAATGCTCTGTGTTTTGAGATACGTGGTTTAAGAATAAAAGTCAGAATGCATACTTACAAAATTACCCCCACAAAGTCAGTATTTCCTCGTGCAACAAGTTTAAATGACTTTTAAAACGTACGTTTTAAATACGGCTGAATTCATCCTGAGTATCACTGTATTATCTGCCCTCGATATTATTTTCCCAATAGGAAGATACTGTATTGCTGCTTTGACAAGAAATATATATTGTATTATCTCTTCATTAGGAAACATAACATTGAATGTTAAAAATATTTGCTACTTCAGATGCAAAATTTATGAATTTTATCCTTTTTTATTTACCTCTGGATGACCCATTGTACCAAGCTAAATAGTTATTATTAGTGTGGATTTTGTATTATTTTAGTAATAACTTCTGCTGACATTGCATTTTTAAGTCTATGCTAACAGCATGTGAATAGAGATGTTTAAGTGAATGTTTCGCTATTCCAAGATCGATAAGGTAAAAAAAAATGCATAGAATTTGTGTTGCTAATAAGAAATTGGTTGAATGGACAGGTGGTTATATTGAGATTGTTTTAAAATTAATTTGTGACACTTTTGTGTGGTTTTCTTAATAGATCAAAGATCCTTAATTGTACTTGCAAGCTTATGCAATTCTGCTGGATTGAAATGAGAGTTTGATGCAAACATTTAAGATTTATTTTTATAACTCACATTCCCTTTGCTTGAAGATTTGTTTGCTTTTTCCACAAGCATAAATTTTCCATAATTGACTCTAGATCTTTTGAAGGTCTCTGAAAGTATGGTAATGTGTTAGTTACATCCATGCATAATATAAGTTGCCTAACAAAATCTTTATAGACATTAAGGCAGTATCAGTTGCCTTAAATGTATTAATCTTAATGTAAAATTGTAATTACTATAAACTTATTTTGCCACTGTAGCCCACATAAAAATTTCTGTTTCTTTAAACCTGTTTAGCATGACTTCAAGTGCTTCTGGTTTCATGTTCACAGGGCAGTAAATTTCTGTCGAGATCACTTTGATTCCATGAACAGTTACTCATCTTTTTGTTTTATTATCATTGAGGCTCATAAGATGTGTATTTGAACTTATATAGCATGTCTTTATTTAGTAGAAGACATAATTAATTTTTAATAATTTCTGAAAAGTAAAATAACTCAATTCTACTATGGTATATATCTTTAGATACCTGTTCCCAGAAATTTATGGAGTTTATATTTACTCATTCAGTTTCTGCAGGTGGCAGTTCCCACTGTAAAATTTTCACTGAATTCGATACTGATTTTATATTCAGGCTCTTAGTAGTTTTCTGGATATGTATTGTTCTAATAGAGTACCAACTATAAGTATTTATTTAATAAGACTAGAAAATACTATTCAGCAGAAAAGTCTAGACATCCCATCCAGTTGCTGGCAAATTGTTTCACCTGTGGTGAAGAAGCTTTGTTTTTATTTTATTTTTTTTTGTAGTTTCAGATTTCCTTAGCTAAATCATAGTTTAATTTTTATTTGTACATTAACAGGGAGCTGTTCATCATTAGACTTCATAAGAATGAATAGTCTTAATACTTAAGTACTTTAAAATGTTAAAATTGAAAATAATGTTTCAGAAGACTGCAGAGTAATGATGTATTTCAGGTGTGTATACACAAAGATTTAATAAGGAGATATGCACACAGTAGAACTTTAATAGAACAGTTGTACCTGCTTTGTTTAATGCCCTGAACTGGAAGTGGTAGGATTCTGCTATTCAGAAAGCAAGGCTATTTTTGAACTTTCAAAGGTTTTTAGATGTTGAAGTGCCTTCATCTTTTTATCTTTTGTAGAGGGTTTCACTTCGAAGATAGTTCTGTTACACGGACCTTAGAATAGCAATAGAATGAGGTGTCATTTTGATTTTTCTTGAAACACTAGTCCTTTTGGCCTTTTAAAATGGTAACTAGGTAGAGAATTGTAATGCATCATTAAAAGCTTGATAACTTTGAACAAAATAGGCCTCTGTTACTCCATTACTCGAAATCTTATTTTTGTAACAATCCCAGATATACAGCTTAATCGTGTAATTTTTGTGATGTTGCTGGTTTGCCCCTTTGAAGCTTAACCTCAAAGATGATGTGGTGAAAATTACAATCGATTGGAACAAGCTCCAGAGCCTCTCGGCATTCCAGCCTGCATTGCTCTTTGGAGCACTTGAGCAACACGTATTGTATTTACAGGTAAATTTCTTGTTAGAAATGTTAACTTGATATTGAAGACAGAAATTAATTGTGGTTAAATTAGTCATAGTATTGTCAGTTCTGTCTGAACCCTATATTAATTGTGCTATTAATAAAGGTCACTTACCTCCAGATTGGACTAAATATGTTAATTTAATGGTGACCGGAACAATTATGGGAATACAGCCAAATAAGCGAATGTGAGTATGAGACTAAATGCATACAGTTCTACTCACTTCTAGACTTTCACTGGAAATTCAATACCGTTCCATCGATGGTGGGTTATAATTAAGCAATAAGACACGGCAGGTGTGTGTCATGCTATGATAATGATTCCATGCCTTGGGTGAGTTTGGAGGCTCATGGAGTGCTTTCAGTGGTTCAAGAAGTGGCATTATCCCAGCATGATACATCCTGGAGTGTCTATTGCAATTAAACAGTTTCAGCATAGTTTTAAAAAGAAAGTAATTTCTGTGACATTAATTTTCATCTTAGTAAGTAGCCAGTCACTATTTTATGTTTTAACAGTTTCAAATGATCCAACTTTGATAGTCAGTATTGAATTGTTATTTATAGTAGCATTGTTAATTTTTTTACCATTTCAGTAACTGAACAGTATTGTAACCTTACTGATTTCTACTTCAGCATTTCTGCAATTATAATTGGTGTAAGTTGCAGTCTATCTCTAATCAAAGTGTAAAATGTGGAGTGTCAAAAAGATAAGTAGTGCTATTTGGATTGGTCACTACTGTGATTAAGGTGTTAACAAGGTTTCAGAAGAGTATTTCACATAGCAAATAATGGAAGCAAAATTGCAGGTATGAAAAAAGTAATTAGAATATTGGTTAAGTGTTGATGTGTTTTGACTAATGGAATAGGCATTAATTTTCAGCCCTCCATTCAATGACTTTGTGGGAAAATTTAACTCTGTTATATGTTAAAAGTAATTGTTAACCCTATTTTTAAAGGGCAGAACAATGTGCTATAGAACGCAAATGAAGCCTAATTGTGGAAAAGGGGGTATAGCCCTAAATGAATAATATAATTTATATCGTATGACAGGGCTTCCCCTGACCCCACTAGTGTACTGATAGGCACCTTTATGTTTATGTTTTCAGCTGTGGATCTTGGTAGGATTTTTTTTTTCTTCCCTTTCCTTCTTGTTCATTTTCTTTTGTAAAATTAAATTTCATGACCCCAAAGGTATTTTACCATGTCAGGAAAGGCCTGAGTGCTCACTCAGCATAACACCTATGTATTTCATATCCATGCTTTCTCATTCATTTTGGCCAACTCCAGTTTCAAGTGGAGAATCTCCAGTGATATAGTGATAATGCAGGGCTTCGCTGAGTGAGAGCCGGCGCTCTCCTGGTAAGAAGGAAAAAATACTAAGCCTTAGTGTTCTGAGGAGGCATTTGAATGACATGTTAATTAAGTGGCAGTGGTGCCAGAGGCTGAAGGTTTTGATTTGGTGCAAAATAAAAGATGAGTGACAGAATGATTTTCTCAAAGAAAACTTTAGATTTCCTCAGATTTTTGGTTCCTTTTTCTTTTTTATAAAAAACAATTTATAGCAAATGGTGATGGTCACAATAGCTGAAAATAGCAAACACTTAATGTGTGCTCAGACCAGTATGTCCTTATGTATCAACTTTTTATATTTGGTTATTGATATTAAGGATTTCATTTATTTAGAAATTTATACATCTATGTTACATAATTATTTTGATTAGTTTGAACCTCAGCAGATGGAATTGTGTTCTTTTCAGCCTTTTTTAGCAAAGCTTCAACCTTTGATTAAAGAGGAGAGTTCAACTGCTATTGAAGAGGTAGGAAAAACAGAAATGGGGAGCAAGAATGAACTAGATGCCACATTTCCCACTGGTGACCTACAAGAAGAAGAAAAACAAAAAGATTGCGATTTAGGAGATGTGAAAAAGATGCAAATCCATGTTGATCCAGAAGTAGTTCAAATAAAGGCTGGAAAAGCAGAAGTAAGAAGTTTGGAGGGGGAAGGGAGATAAGGGGAGGTACATTACTTTTAAAAGTTTACATTGTGTTTACATTACTGTGTTTACATTGTTAAAAATATTTGTTTGTAGATTGACAGACGAATATCTGCATTTATTGAAAGAAAGCAAGCTGAAATCAACGAAAACAACGTCAGGGAATTTTGCAATGTTATTGATTGTAATCAAGGTAACTATCTATAAGTTAATTTTCATGGGATTTTAAGTACAGTTTTCTAATCTCTCCAATCTTTTGTTTTAAAAATGAATAATAACACATTTATTTCACAGATTTTTGGTTAGGTGCTAAAGCAGTGAAATTCTGTTTAGTAAACTATATTATATAAATACTGATTTTCCTTTTGGTTACACAAAAATAAATAACATTAAAAGGCTAATAATTACTACAGGTATAACAAGATTATTTTAAAGTTTCTTTAGGAAATGAAGGCACAGTCTGTCAAGTGGCAGCGTTGTTCAGTGTTACTATTATGAAGGAACTGCGCAGTTTGAATTTCTGTTAGTAAATATACTTGTGAAATTACGATGTTAATGTAGAAAGTAAACTTGGTAAAGTTAATAGTGTTTCTCAAGAGGGAGGAGTTTTCTGTCTGCTTCTAAGTTGTTTGAAATGTTTTATGTCACAGTTTGTCGTGAAGACTGTGATGTCTTTTCCCTTTGTCTCAGTCATGCACATATTTACTGTTTTTCATCAGATTATCCTTTCCCTCTTCACCTGACACTTAGTATGTTCACAGGTCTGCAGGTATGCTGCGGAATATACAACATTGCATGACACTGCCATAGGTCATATTTAGGCATCATGGTAATAAAGCAAGTGATTCTTACTAAAAATTGTAGAGAAGAGCTTGTAATTAGGATGAACATTTTTCTTGATCTTCTGGCTAATTATTACGAATCCAGAATTGTCAGGTAAACCTAGAAGTGGCTCCCATCATATTGATACATGTGCCATATTGATTAATGAACCCTAATTAATAACTTTTGTACTATTAACTCTTCTATGTGTCTCTATATTTGATACATTTTCTCTTAGCTTTTAAAAACAGGTACAATAGAGCCAAAGTCCTAGGTAGTACAGTTCAAGCAAACCCATGAGAAAGAGTTTGTTGAGGGAGCAAGCACTTGTGTCACTAATGTTATTCCTCTGTTCTCCCTGCTAACTCTATTATTATAAACCACCAGGGATAGAAATTGACAAGAATTGAAATGCTCAGCAGGATTCCTTGGTCTATTCAATCCCTTGCTGGCTCAAAACAGTGCTAGCAAGAATTGCTGTGGAAAGTGACTAGCACTCATACATTCACTATCTTCACACCACGCTGAATTTCTCACTGATGGGTCAGTCAATCCATATATTTGGAATATAGCTCTACAATAGATGATAGCTTCTTTTTTTTTTTAACCCTTAACTATGAAATAGTAAAAGACAGTAGAGAAGTAATGGTACTTTACACATATTTTGAGATGTCTCCAGAAATGAAAATGACTATTTAACCATCTCTAGTTGTAAAAATGAGTGACCTTGGAATTTTATTCACAAAATTTGACTTTACTGTAGAACTATTAGCAAGCTGAAAAAATAGATTCAAATGTGTTCCTTTTAAGAATTCTCAATATGACCTAAATATTTAAGTGATGGAATTTTTTTTAAAAATCCAATTCCACAGTTTTAAAAAAAAAGAATTTCCTTCAGTATCTAATTTTACAAAATTTTTGCAGGATGTGTACTACCTATGCATGGCTTTACTAATGTAATTTACATTTTACATTAACATTTTCCAGTTTTCCTTCGTAAATTTATTGATAACAAATTTGAAGGAAATTGTGCTCTTCAGCTTTGATAAAAGTGAATCAAATTTTTTACTTATCCTTCTTAAAACTACATTTAAAAAATAGGATAGGAATAAATGGGTGACTTTCATAATTAGGAGCTTTTAAAATGAACATTAGAACTCTAGATGGAGTGGGACAGTATGTGTTATATGAAGTTTCTAAGTCTTTTATATGGAGTTCTGGAATTAAAAGGTATTAAATAACCAGTCCTTTTTATTAGCTGTTCAATAATTTGACCAGTAAAATAAAAAATGCTACATTATTTCTTAAAAGATATTCCAGCGAAAATAGATTGTATTTCTGTGTTGAAGGAGAAGTAAGGTATTATTTTCTCCCAAGGCTCAAATGGTTTTATAGATACTCATTTTCATTAAAAATTGTGTTGTCATGCTACGTAATAGCTTTTCTGAATGTAAATTTCAACATTAAATACAAATATTAGATGTTATGATCCATTTTAGAGAATAAAGGTCACTCAATTCTATCCTATCTAATGATATTTTAATTTTATTAATATTATACTCAGTGATGAAAAATGGAATATGAAATATTAAAAGTTTATAAAAATCTCAGACATTTGAAATAAAGAATATATTCAAACATATTTCTCTGAATTCTCTTTAGAAAATAGTTGTGCAAGGACTGATGCTGTTTTTACCCCTTACCCTGGATTTAAAAGTCATGTAAAGGGTAAGTAAACACAGTATCTTTGTCATTGACAGAAGTTTATTTTAAAGTGTGAACAAAAGGGAATAGAAATAACTTCCTCATCTAAATTTTAATCTTAAAATGAAAAAATATTTCCCTTCTCATTCTTGGGTTGTGGTTAAGATGTTTTTTATGTAAAGAATATAAAGTACTGTTGGGGAGAGAATTTCTATTTTTGAAATTAAGTTTATTGGGATTAATAGTATCTTAACTTAGTTTCTAGAGTTGTAAACACATATGGACCACAGACTAGATCTGAAGGAATTCAAGGGGCAGGTCATAAACCTAACACCATGCTCCGAGACTGTGGTAATCAGGCTGTAGAGGAGCGGCTGCAGAATATCGAGGCTCACTTGCGATTGCAGACAGGTAAGCACAGTGTTAGGTGGTGCTGGGTGATACATGTCTGCAGATAGGTAAGGAAGTTCTGGTTCGTACAGGGAACAATTTTTGATGAGCTTCTGTCATGTATAAACCATAGTTCTAACTGATAAAAAAAAATGGAGGAAACACTGGTACTGTTCTCAAGAAATCTACAATTTTTGTTGTGTGTGCTTTTCCTTCTCCCACTTCTTGCTACTTAGTATTAAAGTGTGGTAGATTGGGAACCGGTTCCAAATAGATCCTGATAGGGTCAATATTTTGAAGTAAGAGCTGAAAACTGACGTGGCTTTTTACTATGATTAATTTCATAGCTTACCATGACCACCCAAGTCATAGCACCCATTGTGCTATGTACACAGTGTATGTGTCATTTTAGTCCTCAAAGATCTCTTTGAGGATAAGCTTATAAATAAATGCCATAAGGAAGGTGGCATTTATTAAATATTCCTGCCAGTCATTCTGAAAGTGATACGTGTAGGTCAGCTTCATACTTAACAGTATTCTTTGAGACGTTAGTGCTGTTATTATCCTACAGATAAAGATGCTAGAGATCAAAGAGCTCAGTGTGCCCAGGGTCGTAAGTCACAGCAGGAAATCCAACCCAGCTTGTAACTAGCTAAGGATTCTGAGTCTCCCTTCCCATTTGATCACTTTGTCCTGTGGATTTTGCCTTCAAGATGGCTCCCAAATTTCTTTCATCTCTACAGCTTCTACTATAGATGAAGCCATATGATCTCTGCCTTGACTGATGGAAGGATATTAGTTGGTCTGTTTTCCACTAAACATCCTTTTATAGTTGATTCTTTACCCTTTGGCCTTGGTACTCATAGCATGTGATATTCTCTTTTCCTCCTGCCCCTCAAATTTGGTCTTGTTATCTACCCCGCTAAAAGTCCTTTAATGATTTTCTGTATCCTTACACGCATATGAAGCCTAGTACTTAATATTTATTTAACAAATAACATTAACCTCCTTCTACAGGCTAGACATTATTAGATACTGAGGCTGAAAAATTCTTCTGGGGGAGGCAGATGGTATAAAAATTACACTGTATGGTAGAAGAGAAGGGCTAAAGATCACAACAGACCAACCAAGAGAAGGCCATAGCCTTAGCACTTGTTCTCTGCTTCATGATCACAGGTCAGTTTGGATTCCCTTTTTTATATAGCCACATTGCATGTGGAACTCTCTTCCCTCCTTTGAAAGAGTCATTGCTGTTCTTTTTGTTTTAATGTTCATGTGACCTGCTAGATAATAAGGTCTATGAGAATGGAACTATGTCATGTTCATTACCTGTTTGTACCTCGTTCAATGCCTGACACAAAAGTAGGTGCTCAAATGTTTATAGAGTGAACAGTGGCTCATTTAACCTTTTCAGATATGTTGTGTACAGTAAAGTGGGATACAAAGTCAAGGTTGAGCTCTCTCAGGAGAGGTCAAGGGATGGCATCCTTGATGAAGTGATATTTGAGCCTTTGAAAGATGAGTAAGAGTTTTCCAAGAGCAGGGCATTTTCCAAAGAAGGAACAGCAGGAAGCAAAGTATTTCAAAAAGAGGGAATAGTGTCCACTAAAAAGGGCAAGATTCAAAATACTCAGGAAATTTCTAAGTCCATTCTAGCTAGAGTATTTGTTGGTGGCAGATTTAAAAAAGATAATAAAATGAGTAAGTCTTTATGATATAACACTAAAAATTAATCCCTCCCTGAGAAGTGAATGGATTGAAAACATAATTGCCTACAAGGGTTGACTAATGAAATCTCCAGTAGTAAGGGGGATAATTATTTTCAAAAATATCTATTGAATGCTTACTATTTAACCAGGCACTATTTTCAGGTACAAGGAATACTGAGATCAGAGTCCCAGCCTCAATTACTATATAATCTAGGTAGAGAAAGATTCGTAATGAAGTAGGATTTTTAAGGAGCTGTGAAGAAGGGCATAATGTGGGAAGGAGCACTAGGAGCTATCCTCTGAGAAGGTTCAAGCAATGTTTTATGACCCCTGTGAGCCCAAACTGACTCCTGAGGGGTAAAGGAATAAGGCAGCAGATGTTTTTCATTTTACCTCAGTCAAGGGTAAGAATAATTGGGTTTCTAAGATAAAAAAGTTATCTCTCCCCAAAATTCCGGAGTTTTTGTATTTAACTTGATAATTTTGATATGGTATCTTACCCGTATTCTTTCATTACATAGTTGTCTAATAATGTATTCATTCAGTCAGTAAATAATAACTGCTCTGTCCCAAGCTCTTTAATATATAAATTGATGCTTCCTAGGTTTGTGTACTGCACAAGTTACACAGCCATACCAGTAAACCTAATATATAAAATTCTTTCCTCTTGGGAATTGTCTTCCATTAGAGTGGGAGACAATTAATAAACAGAATGTTGGATGGTTGTAATAGTACGTGGATAATTAGGAGAAAGAGAATAAGGAGTGCTGGGTAAGGTAGGTAGGATGATGTTTTTAAAGAATGATTAAGCTCTTATTGATAATTTCTGAGCCAAAGCCCAAGGTTGGCGAGAATAAGCAAGCCTTGAGAATTTTGGAGGTAGGGGGAACCATAGTTAAAAAAGCTGTTAGAGCGTTTGGCCTACTTGAGTAACATAAGGACTATAGGGACATAGGGACAATGTAAGGCCTTGTAGGTCATTGTAAAGGTTTTGGTTTTTAGTCTGACACGGTAAAGTATTTGAAGGGTTTGAACAGAGACGTGACATGATATGACTTACAATTTAAAAGTATCACTGACTGCTGGTTGAGAACACCGTCTGAATGTAAGGCAGACAGGGAGGCTGTTTTGGAGGATGTGATAATTCAGGGGAATAGGGTAGTGGCCTACACCAGAATAGTGGAGATGGGAGGAAGAGGTGGGATTCTGGATGTAATTATGAGCTTGGGATTTCAGTGACTTTACTCATCCCCAAATTTTGTTAGTTTGGAATTATGGTAAAGCACATTTTAAATACTATTCTAGGTCAAAGGAAAAAATATAGCATGTAAGGAGAAGCAGAAATTGAAGGAAGTACTATGGCATACTGCAACAACGGAGTTGAATTGCCATTTATCTCTACATTTTTCTCAAGTAACTATCAAGACCTACTATTGAATATCTTATAAAATAAACTTAATATAAAACAGTGCAATATAGGAAGCATATGTAGCATTTAAGAAAAGGAAGTGTAATTTGTCCTATGAATATGAAAATACAAGCTAATTATTTGATTCAATTTTATTTTTATTTTTCTCAAGTATTTCTCATTATTTTGCATAAGTATCTTCAATAGTACTTTAAGAATAGAAATAATAATAAAAATTATTCAGTAGTATATCACATTTTTTTGATGTATTTAGGTGGTCCAGTACCAAGAGATATTTATCAGAGAATTAAAAAGCTTGAAGATAAAATCCTTGAGTTAGAAGGCATCTCTCCTGAATATTTTCAATCTGTAGTGAGTATAAATATTTTTTAAAGTATTATTTTTAGAGATTTTCCTGTGTATTCACTGATTGACCTGTATATAAAAAAATAATATCAATTGAAAGATAAATGAACAAAGTCTTTTGTTAGGTGATATCTAGTTCTTTAAATATTCTGATTTGAGTATTTTAAAAATTTAGAATTTTAAAAAGGGATACGGACATTTTCATGGCATAATAGTAATCAACTGAGTTAAGATCCATCCTGTGCCTCTGAACTTGCTATTCTGATATCTCCTCTGGGACCTGCTTTGTCAGTGATCTGCCTCTTTCATCTCTGTCCTCCCAGATTATTTCCCTCAGTTCAAGGACAGTTAACATTGTTTCATACTCCACTGCTACACACCTGCCATATTTCTTTTTACCTTAACCATTAGGTTTTTTACATAGTTCCTCAGCTCTGACATTCATTCATTCATTCATTCATTGTATTGATAATTATCTTCTTTGACATACCATTTTCAGTTTTGACTTCATTTTTTTTCTTTGTCTCCTGAAGTGATTATGCCTTTTCTGATATTTTTTAAAAAAGATATACTGTATTAAAACTAAAACAATGTAAGATTACACTTAAAACTCTTTTCTTCTGAGAAATTACATAAAGTAGCTCATATTAATATGGATCACATAAATGACTGATAAAATATACTTGAAGGTTATTTACATGTAGCAGCAGTCTTTCCTAATTTAAATTTTGGGTGTTTGGGAGAGAAAGGTTTAGTGTGTTACTGCCCTCAAATGTATGGTGATGTTCATGAAAGAATTAAGGATAAAGCAAGGATTAAATAAGATAGAAATCAGAGGGGCTGGAGGAAGGGCTCAGCTGTTAAAAGTGCTTGCCTAGCAAGCGAAGTCAAGTGCTAAGTACCTGAGTTTGATTCCCCAATACCACATAAGCCAGATGTGGTGGCACACGTCTACAATCCCAGCTCTCAGGACACTGAGACAAGAGGATTGTGGTGAGTCCAAGGCCAGCCTGGACTCCAAAGGGAGTTCAGGATCAGCCTGGGCCACAGAGCAAGACCCTGTCTCAAAATAAATAAATAAATAAATAAATAAATAAATAAATAAAGATAAATCAAATTCTTAGACTGCCAACCACATATTAAAAACCTCAGTAGATATTAGTATTTATTTAAAGTAGCTATATAAATATGATCAGTTTTATCAATTCCTATGGCCTTTAGATGTTTAATTTTTAGGAAATGTATTGGTTGTTACAAGTAGTTTCAAGGTCTTTCTGCTTTAAGATTTTTTTAATGTTTCCTCCTAAGGAACTTCATAAAAACGCTATGATCTTTCCTATAACAATCTTCCAAGTTTTTCCCATTTAATCTGCTTTTATTGCCTAATCCATAGAAAGATTATTTTTCAAGTTTATTTTCATATAATTCTTGTTTACAATAGAACTGATCTTGTAAGAGATTGTAGTAATTTCACATGTCCAGTCAGTTTTCTTCATAATTTTTATGCCTCTCTGATTTATGAAAACTTACTATAACTTAAGAGTTTGCTAACAAAAGAATAAGCCCACCACATCATAATTTTATGGAGTTATGTTTATTTTTGGATCTGTTATACATAGGGTTTTATTTAGTTTCTTATCTCTGAGACAAAATATTCAACACCCACAACTTAGCAGGCTTGTTTTGGCTCACAGTTTTTAAAGGATTTCATCTGTAGTTGGTTGGCCCCAGGGCAGAAGAGGCATGGCAAAGAAAAAGTGATCACCCCATGTTAGCCAGGAAGCAGAGAAAGGAGGGAAGAGCGGGGGACAAGAATACACCCTATACCCCCTCCTTATTACACTCCCCAGTGACTCCACCTCCTACCAGCATATTTCGCCACAAAGTTACCACTGGATTAATCCACGGATGAGTATAGGATCCTCCTGGATCCAGGTGCCTTCAAAAAGCCCCACTTCTGAATCCATGAGACTTTCGAGGAGCATTTTAAATCTAAATCATAACACATAGAATAAAGTATTTGATTAGAAAAGTCATAGTTGTCAGATTGTAGGAGACCTTAAATGGCGTACTGGAAACTAAATTAATTTCCCAGGGATGGTGAGTAGGGTATCTATTATATATTGTAAATAACTTGAGCCAACAATACTTAGATTTATTTCATATTGTTATAAGTGAAAAGAAAAGAGACTAAGGATATCTAAGGTGACAGCATTTTATACTGGCTTTGATTTGAAATGAGATCCTGAAATAGGAACATGAGTGCAAATAGACTTAAGTAGAAGAGAAAAATCGGCAAATACTGATAATTGGATGAGGAGCAAGTCAGCGAGGATAAATCTAGTTTTTAGTTACTTTTTCATTGCCAGGACGCAATAACCAACGTCCACCCCTTAAGGGAGGAGAGGTTTATTTTATCTCACAGTTTCAGGAAGTCTCAGTCCATTCATGCTGCCAGCAATGGTGAAAGGATCTGGCATAGAATAGTTGTTCACAGGGTCACAAGAGGAAGATTCAGCTCTTGGATAGAAGATGGGCCAGGAGTATATCCTAATAGGTCACACTCTCAGTGATCCCCCACACCTAGTAGTCCACCCCTTCTGACCAGGCCTCACCTCCTGACAATCTATACATAATCCACAACCTCCAGATACATGAGGCTTTTGGGAGACCTTCCAAATCTAAACCATAGCACCAGAGGAGGGATATTCATTAGGGAAATGGCAGTTTGAAGTCACAGGAGGATATGAAGATGGAAATGTCACATAATTTCTTGGAGATAATATTTCAGGCAAGTGTCAAAGTGCATGCAGGTGCTAGCTAAAATATTGATGGTATGAACAATGTGACTGCCAAAAAGCCTGAAATCTGAAGCTTGGTGACAACCTAACCAGCAGGAGGAAGCATTAGAATTATAGACAGAGGATTGGCCTACATAGTTAGGCATTCAGGAAAAGGATGAATGATGACTACTTGTGATAAAACTAGTCCTTTTCAAAAGTACTTCCAAATCTGTTAAAAACAATGTATCTTTGATTAGAAGAATCACTTCTCAATTAGTGTTGGAAACAATATATCCAAATTAAAGTGAGCTACAAAGACATAAAGAGCTGGAAAGGTTTAAACATTCAAACTAAACTATATAGCAAAAGACGTACGGAAAAATTTCATAGTCACTCTTTTATAATGTAATGAATGAGCCATACTCCTTGCTTGGAGTAAAGCCAGCTCAAGGATTGTCCTTGCAGCACATGTGTGGAGTTGATTGAACACACTGTATGCCCTACAGTTGACATTATTCACCACCTTTATCATCCTCAATATGAGACTTCCTGAGTGTTTATTGCATAATTGGGCATATTTATTTCTCAAAAGTGTGCAGAAGAGTTTATATACGTAGCACAGTTCTTTGGCTTCTAAAGTTAGAAATTAAGGAAAAGTTGAGATTTTTTTTTTTTTTTTTTTGAGACAGGGTCTTACTCTGCACCCTAGGCTGAATTTACTCTGGAGCTTAGGCTGGCCTCCTGAATGCTGGGATTACAGGCATGTGCCACCACCCCCAACTTATGTGGTACTGGGGAATCAAAGTTGGGTACTTAGCACTTGACCTAGGGAGTCATTTCTCCAGCCCTGAGTCCATGTAATTTTTAAACTATTGAAATTCAGAACTTTAAAGATTTTAGTGGCATGTGTGAATCTAGACTCACACCTAGATTATTTCTAAACATGGGGAAGCCTCTTAAACTGGATGGATGTTGATTACTTGGGTAACATTGGAGCGTAGCCTGTCAAAAGGGAAAGAGTAACAGCAGAAAATATAAATTATATTCATCTCATAAAAGCAGGTTATATGAAGTTCTTTTCAATTAATGAAATTCCAAACTGCGTTATAATGTATAAAATTCCAGAGTAAGTTATAATGTACATAAAACAGGAATTATGATAACCATTAATATTTGTTGCACATTTTAATGTAATTATTTCAAAACTGTACCCTTCACATTAAATGTGGCAAGGTTTTAATGTAGTATTTTCAAAAATTTAAGAGCATGGATTGATTGTTTAAAAGATAACTTTTTAGTATTTCCAAAGAATTATTTTCAATTATGACACTTGAAAGCAGCAAATAGAACATGCTTTACAAATATATTTCCTCAGCACTTTGCTCATCTTATAGTCCTTACTACTTATGTGTTTACACGTCTGTTTTTCACTCTCCTGGGCAGGTTCTGCATCTTACTCATCTTTAAGCACATGGAGTATAGTAGACATCACATAAGTCATGTGAATAAATGGGTAGGACATGGCTGATAATTAGGTTTCTAATGCTAATTTTGTTCCAGAGCAGCAACAATGCATAATTTTTAATCATTAATGATAGGTACCTTCTGGTTCCAAAGGGGAGTAAGGTAAGTCAGCAACCCATGCACAAAATGTGACACTGAGATTTGAGTAAAGAGTTGCACCTGGCTTGAAAATTAAATTGTAAACGCAGTTTGGTAGACCTTGAAAGTCATTCCAGCCAGTTTGCACTCCCGGTGTAGCCAGTAGACTTTTTTTTTTTTTAAGAACAGCCTGTCATTTAGGGTCCTATTGGGTAGCATTATAAAGTCTAAGTTGAAGAGAAACTGGAATGAAGGAAACTAGTTTGAAAACATGTTGTTGAGTCACTTTGAACTGAATCTGGGCAGTGGAACTAGAAGGAAAAAACAAACCTAAGACATTGCTGTTATAGGATCAGTTATCTTTTACAACTGATTAAATAGAGGGTGCTTTGTCATGGAGGAGGCCGCCCAATGTTTGAGTTTCGTTAGCAGCACAGGTTTTCTGTGTATAATGTTTTCATTAGGAATTACCTATAAATTATGTGCCATGGTAAAATAGTGGGAGGGAAGTGACAAGTTTCTCTATGTGCTTGCTTTTTCTATTTTGTGCTCCCAAAAATTTTCTCTCAGGTAACAAAAGTTCTAAAATGTCCACTTTTTACAGTAATAAGTTTTATATCTAAAACTGATTTTAAGTTAGTCTAATATATGCCCATATTACATGCAGTGGTTTTAAGTGTCAGAAAAATTTTCTGCTCAGGCCTAAAACCCCAGAGACCTTGTTTTTTTAAAAGTCATTGACCCACTAATGTCCTTATTTACCTTATTGTTGTTTTTCATTTTGATCTTATGATATAGTAATAATCTGATTGTTTAATGACATAGGAAATAGCAATATTTTAGAGGTTAAGCTATTATAACCAGAAGGGTAAGTATATTTTCATCAAGTTAACTAAAAAGACACCTTGGGAAGGTAGGAAACTGAGCACTTTAAGCCCTTATTTGTTTCAAGGCCCCCACCATGGGTTTTGGCTCAGTTTAGCAAAAGAAAGGACATATTTATCTCAGTTTTATTATTTCATATGTAGTAGTTTTAACACTTAGTACTGTTTCCTGTTTCCAACTGATATGAGGTATACCTAGACATTTTTTGAATCAGTGTTTGACAAGGAAAATCTCAGTGATCAGAATGCTCATGAGAAAATTTTGCGACCTGCATTCAATGTCTTGTCAGATATACTCAATCATTAGTAATTTGGCATTGAAAACCTTGAGGTGTTAAACTGAGAGCAAAGTATAGAAAGAATTCATTAGATAAAGAATTAGAAGGTTCTGCAGCATGTCTGTGAATGTTGTCAGCTTTCACAACAAGAAATTTGAACTCAACCTACCTTAAACAGTATGGAAATTACCGTATAAAATAGGGCATCCACTGGTAACATCTTCAGAGTTAACTGATTCAGTGGTGACGTCATGACGGTCAAATAATTAAGTCTCTCTCTGCTCGGTTCTCCTTGATGTTTGCTTCTTCCCAAGGGCTGGTAGCAGCTGAAGCACAGTCAGGTCTTTTCCAGATCCAGCACTGTCCACAGAAACTGCTCTTTAGGGCACTTTCAACAGACGAGAAGAAGCTTTTTTAACAGAGGGTCTCCTTCTAATCCCTGGCAGATGTCTTACTTATTAGCCAGAACTGGACCCATACTCATTTCAGTCACTGATAAGAATAATGGGAAGGAACTAACATTGCCTGAGTCCCACAGAAAACTTAGTGAATAAAGAGCTGCTTGCATAGACCTAGCTGCTTGCCCTTTCAAGTCAGTGAGGGGTGGAGAAGTGGGTAAGTATGTGTGTGTTAGTTTCACTCTTTGGCCTTCTGTACCAAATTCTGTTTCCCTTTGTCTGTTGTTTCTCTTGTCCAATGTCCTGTAATGAACAGGTTATAAAAAAGAAGTTCATTAGAAAATTCTGAGAATACCTCTTTCAGTATCACAAAGGCACTTTTAAAGCTGAAAGTCAATGGAAAAGTATGTGCTGCCAGGCACAGGCGTTGCTATACTGTTACTACACATCATAAACTTTAAATGTAGTCATCTCCAGAGAGTAAACTTCTGGAATATATAAGAAGGTAGGTATCAATTTGCACATAACACTTGGTATGCTTGTGGGTTTTGATTCTGTCAGGATTCTCGGAGGCAGTATTTTATACAGTATGCTATAAAGGAAATGATGCCTTTATTTTCTGAATACTGATTATTTACCTTTTTTAACTTTTAAAACTAGAGCATTTCTGGAAAAAGAAGAAAAGTTCACCTACCTCAAGTAAGTTAAGTTACTGCTTTATTTTGGCTTCTGCAGTTAGATCTATACCTTACCCATAAAAGTTTCCAGTTCGTTTTTAGATCATATTCTGGTAGCGTCTAAGGATAAAGAAAAGGGCAGTATTAACTAATGTGTTAAATTAGAGAAATAAATGCATTACAAGGACTAGATGACTCAGACGGGTTATACAAAAACAAAGATATTTATCCTGCAATTAGTAGAAGAATGTATCAGCTATAAAATGTTTAAAAATAAGTGCTCTAGTGTTCTCCCATTCCCTCTTTTATTGACACATACTGTTGGGCAGAATTTAAACCAAAGAGAGAATGTTTAACAAAGGATGACTTCAGCCTCTGTTGAAAGTGCTACTGTATTAATTAGTTGGATCTCACATAGTAAGGTTTTGCTAGCCTTAACAGTGGTAAGAAATTTGGGGAAAAATTAGGGAAGTTTTTCTTTTGACATTTCTCCCACCTCAGCCCACCCCACCCTACACACACTTGTAGTGCTACCTTATTTTATTATAAAATTCTGGGGATTTGTTTTAGAGCAGCCATTTTTTTCCACAGTTATTAATTTCAGTTGATCCCTGAAGGCTGAATTTTCGAGGTGTTTTAAGCTTGAGTTAAGCTTAAAAGGTTAAGCTTAATCTGAAAGTTAAGTTTTTAGTATTGATTATAACATTGTTTAAAGAATTCAGGAATTCTTTTCCATTAGTCAAGAAAAAGAAATATTTAAGCCTCATTATTTTATGCCTTTAGATTTATGATGTAGTCACTAACATAGCTGTTCAGTTTTTAAATTATTCTCACGAAAAAAATTCATCATGGTACTGAATGTTTTAAATATTTATAATTCATTTAGCACTTTTCCTGCATTAAGATACTTCAGAGTCTTATTCAGCAATTTGTGTTCTTATTGTTTACAGCAGAACTATTCACTGGCTGAACTTGATGAGAAAATTAGTGCCCTCAAACAAGCCCTGCTCAGAAAATCAAGACAAGCAGAACCCGTGGCTACTCACCACCTTCCATGAAAAACTCTTCTTGTCATTGTACTTTTTTATTTACATGTATGTAACTTAGTAATTAAATGGATATATATTTATTGGTGTAAGCTATTCAAAATTTTATTTTCATATGCTTCTGGCTTGTAGCAAATAATCATCAGCTATTCCAATGAGTTTTGAAATAATGCATTGAAAGTAACAATGCTAGAGTTTATTTCCTTCTGTTTTAAAGGAGGTATTTTGGAAATTGAAAAACTTAAATTGAAAGTACTTTTTTTGGTGGACCACAGAAAGATTCTTTGATAGTGATGTTTAAAAGAACTTTGTAATATTGACCAGCTTATTAGTTTAAATTAATGATATTCAACAAGAATTTGTTGACTGAGATGCATTTTAAATGTATATATAAACTTTTTGTTTCCTAAATGTCAATGTTGTGTAAATAAGCCATAGATTCAACTTATGCCTTTGTTGGCTGTGTGATGTAGAACAAGTTCTTCCATCTCATTTTCTGTTCTGTAAGAGGAAAATGGTAACAATAAAACCTGTAATATCTCATTGGTTGTTAAGAATAGCTGAGATGGCTTTGAAATTCTGTTCCACAGGAGTTGTTTAGTAAATGTTAGCTATTATTAATTGTATAAAATTTGGTCTGTCTTTTACAGTAGTAAAGGTGCTACAAAGAAATTACATAGTAATAGATGAAACTACAGTCATATCCAGTTCTTCATGGAGCAGCTTATTTAGAAATGTTTTGCTGCAAGAATCAGAAATCTGGCTAAAATTACTTGCAAACTACATCAGAAATCTGGTGTTTAATTAAAAAAGTATAGAAAGTCACGAGCAGTGAATCTCCTTGTGTGTCACTGACTGTCCCTTACTTCTAACTCTCTCCTTCTAGTCCTGTTTTTCTCTATCTCTGACCGTTCCTCTCTGTCTTTGTTCTTTTTTCTCTTACAGTTAATCATCCATGCACATATATATTATTAACAGTTTCTCTCCATTTCTACTTCCCCACATGGTGTGATGTGTTACTTTTTCCATAGCCTTGGTTTTGCCATTGACCTGCTGTTTAGTGCAAACTCTGAACCCACTTCTGTAGAATCTCCTGACCGAATCACTGCTTAACTCAGTTTTTTGTATCTCTTCTTTCAAATATTTCAGAGATTATATCTGAATGTGGTCAAGCATCTCAAACTAGTTGGGATAGGATGATGAGGCAGAACTTACCTACAGGAAAGTGCAATCTACACACAACCGCATGCAGTTGGCAGCCTTGAAAATGTCATCGAAGAAACAAATGGGGACTTTAGAATCATTCCCAAGAAACAGATCTAGCCTAGATTGATTCCACTAGATTGATTCCACTAATGTCCACTGCATTTCAACCCTGTACAGAAAGCTCATCCTGAATAATATTGCCTAATGTGTCAGTATTGTATGTGTAGATACAAGTGTCAGCTTCCTAGTTTTCATCTGGTCCATGTGGTCACCACACTGTCAGAATGACTTTTTCCTGGTTTAGTGACACCTTTTAATACCAACATACCAGCAGTCTAGTAGGGAAAATGGCATTAAAATTTTCTCAATTAGAGGAGGAGGCTGACAAGACTAAGGGACTAAAACCTAGAAAACCCAATAGTATACTGATCACTGGTCTAGATCACTAAATGCCATGTGTCAATTTCTTGTCTCATATGGCAGCAGAATAAATTCCTCAGTCATGCCATATGGTCCTGGAATCTGAACAGGAGAAGGATTTCCTTTTTCACTGTCTTTCAGGCCTGCTCTTCTCAGGGACAATATGAAAGTGTCTTCTCTATGCTTCAGTAAGTATTGTGTGGTGCTAACAACCTTTTACCACTTGAGTCTGGAGTCTGCAGAAGAGGCCAGGACTCGATACTCTATTGATAGAAGCTGGTACAGGTAATTGGCCAAGAGTAAATTTCTGGTACAGGACTTGGCCAAGAGTAAATTTCCTCCGGTCATGACTGCCCCAGAACTTAGTGGGCTCTCAGTGATTGTCTTGACTACATCATTGATTGAAAGGTAATGTAAAACATTTGTGTGGGATAAATTTGTTCCCTTAATCTCCACGCTGCTTAATGACCATTTCTTTAGGGATTTTGTTGTTTAACTTTTCTTATCCCCATGATCTCTTCCTAATGGCCTGTCTCAAAAGAAAATAAAGACAGGAGATTGGAGAAAGGTCTAATTGCAAGGACAGAAAAGCACCACTTCCCTAGTCCATCCTTATGATCCCCTCCCTTCCCAGGTTACATTCCAGTTTGTGAGGGTGTTTCACAAGTAACTGGGCATCAACATTTTTATCCTGTGGAAGAGTTGATGGGCTCCTGAACTTTTCAAACTCTTGAGCAATATCTAGTCCTGGTCTTCAATCAGAAATAATTTGGTTTTTGAAATGGGTCTTTACTGGCTTCCTTGCAATTTAGGGTTAGGGGCACAAAGCTTTGGGCTCCAACTGATTTATGATTCTAAGGATATCATCCAATCCAAATTCACTGGAAAGGAGTCTCTTAGATTCCTTTTTTGAGTAGTTCTAAACACAGAACTGATCATTTTTAGTCTTATATATCTAACAGTAGGCAAACAGAAAAAAGTGACATTTTTTGCACCATGAGGGATTGAATTCAAATCCTTATGGACTCTTACCACTGGGCTACGTCCTCAGTCTGAAAATTTTCTTTTTAAAAGTAAAATTCTTACCTTATGTGGTTTCTTTGGATTCATGTAAATCTTAAGATACATTACGAAATCTTAGTGATTTATATCTTTTGAAGCATCTTGATATCCCAGGAATTGTCATTAGTCGTCAGTTAACTGTGTACTGAAAGAACAACGAAAGAGTGTGTACAATGGAATGATGATAGTTACTTAAAAGGATAATAAAATAAATTATCACTAGTACGTCATACTTCAGTTTTCATATGGCCCGCATATCATCTAGGAATATATCAAAAGTCTGGAGAGATACCATCTTTAGAGCGCTCCCTTCTCTTGGCTTTCAAGGAATAAGAGTTAATTGTTGTTGTTGCCAATCATGGCAATTATTATTAAAAATGGTATGTTCTTATCCAGGTACTCAACAGGAAGGACGTAACTATGTAATATTTTATGGCAAAGACTTGGACCATCTAGTTTTACTAAATGATTGGTGTGAATTTCCATTTCTATGACATCCTCCTCCATTTGCTTGATTTATTTCCTAAACTGAAAAACACTGAAGACAACTATGTACGAAAGGTGATTCAAAGTAGTAAAATGTTGTAGAAATGAAAATTATCAGTGAGCTGATTTTTAAAATTGATGCTTATACATCTAAAGATGAAAGTATATTTCAGTAATTATCATCCTTTAATAAAACCATAATATCAGTTTTTAAATATATTTTTGGCAATAGACGTACAAGAAGAACCTTTATAAATGATAAACTAGAACCTAAGAGAAATGCATCTGAAATATAGAATCACTCTTGACAAAATAGGTATGTTCCAGCTGAGCATGGTTGTGCATGCCTGTTGTAATCCCAGCATTTGGGAGCCTGAACAGGACTGTTGTGTGTTTGAGGCCTGGGCTACTTAGTGAGTTCAGGACTGACCTGGACTACACAGGGCAAGACCCTGTCTCTAAATAAACAAGTTAAATAAAAGATACTGATGATAAGAAGGTAATCTCTTGAATTTATACTTTTTGAAAGTGCTTTCTCACACAGAAGCTGAACTACATGTCATTCTTACTCTAAAAAGAGATACAAAGCTGTATGGAATCCTCTTTTTTTTAGATATGAAAGAATATGTCAAAAGTTAAAATATTTCTCCCAACACTACATATGTCCAAATGTGTAATGAAATCAAAATTAAAATGTAATTCCTTTGTCCCTAATCCAGTGCGTTTGGCACAGTTTAACAAAGTTTCACATCACTGATATTTGACATTGTAAAGGCCTATTTTTTTAAATTTAGCGATCAGAATCTCATTTTCACATAAATCTGAATATTATTTCTCCTTTTAAATTTCACTTTCTCCCCCTCAAAAGCCCCCATCTTTTAGGTGCCTGAAATTCATTGAACTTTGATTTTAAGGTTCAATTTTTTGCATTTCTTTTCCTATTTGTTCTTATAACCTTTTCCTATTAGAACCTCCTAGGCATTCCATCTAAACTCAGTACCTAAGCCTTAGCCTGAACTCTCAGAACTTTAAATCTCATTTAAATGCTGCTGAAAAAAGATTATGAAAGAGCCAAAGTCAAAAAGCAACATTACTGGGAACTCAACCCTCAAAGACAAATTTTAAGAAAAGCTCACTAGGAGAGGGTAGGGGCCTTGCGTAAGAATGATCCCATTTTCCTGGATTTCAGGATGTAGAAAAGCAATAAAACAAATTAACAAAACTTCACTTTTTTTTTCCAGAAGTGATTGATGGGTAACATAAGTAAAGCCAACAGTTTCAAAGAAAAAAAAATACATTTTCTAACCTAAAGTGAGGGGCAAAAATTTCCTTACTGGAATCCTGACAAGCCTTTTTCCCTTTGTGAATAATGATTTAAGTAGAGATAGAAAGCACAAATAATGTATGTAGCTCCTACTCTGACACGGCTCCTGTATATCCAGCAGTCCACCTGAAATCACCCTTCAGATTTCTTGAGTCATGTCAGACTCAGAGCGTCCACATCTAAACTCCTGATCTTTTCCCGCGGCCTGTTCTGGTCAGTATTTCCATTTCTGTAGTAGGCAATGACCCCCTCTTCCAGTTTCTGAGGTGGGAAAGCTCTGTAATTGTTTTTAATCTCTGTGTTGTATACCCTTGTTCAATTTTGTCAGAAAATGCTGTTGTCTACTTTCAAAATGTATTTGAAATCTAACCAGTACCCATGGCTTTCCTGCTTCCACTCCTGTTTGAGCCACGATCATACTAATCCCTTGGATTATTGCAAAAACCACCAAGGGTGCCCCGGCTTCCACCCTTGCCTCTTTACTCTGTTTTCAACACAGCAGTGGGAGCGATCCTCCACAATCCGAAGTCAGTTCACGTCACTTCTTTGCTGAAAACCCTACGATGGATTCTCAGTTCCCTCCTCAAGAAAAAAAACATTTAAAAAGTCCTACATGATCTGTGTGCCCCACAGCCCACTGCCTTCTCTCTTAAGTCTCCACTCCTGAGCTCCATCCACACCGGCCTCAATGCCAGAAAGCACTCACCTACTGTGGCCTCCCTCCTAGACTACTGTCACACATCCCAATCATTCTTGGCTCAGATTGTACTTTCAAAGGGGTGAGGTTGTCAGGTAAAATACTGGACATTACTTAAATATGAATTTCATAGAAACAGCCAGTACCACCTTTTTGCTCATTTGAGATATAATTTAACCTTGGTTAAAGTGTCCTATATGGGGGGGTTTTGCTTTGCCTTTTTTAAAAATCCGGCCATCCTACTGTGAATTCTGCTCTGACCAAAGTACATCCTGTCTCCTCTGCCCTCTTTGGGGTCCTCACTTGCTCTGTTCCCTGCCCCCCACCATATTCAACATCTTCTCACAAACTATATAATGTACTTGCCTTGTTTACTGTCTGAAAAATTATCTCCCTCTGAGCAGCTCCAGCATAAAAACAAGGTATCATTTGTGTTTGAAGAACTGAATTTTTCAGTGTATTTCTTGTCCATTATTTAAGAGTTGGGTTTTTTTTTTTTACAAATACTTGAGGAAATATGGGCACTCCTACCTCTTTTAATATTTTTATATATCAAATACACCTGCATTTAAGTGAATATAATTGATGTCCACTCAAAGTTCACCATTTGCCATGAACTGTAGGAGTGTATCTTGCAAAAAAGCCTACCATACATGTAATTGACAGAGTAGAGAATTTCAAAAAGGGAAATAAAATTACACTTCAAAAATGCAAACATATTAATTGAATTTTCCAATTTTGTGCCCTTTGTTAGATAACAAATGCATAGAGATATGCATTAGATTTAAAATTAGTTAATTAACTTTCTGCAGTAGCAAGAAGGCCATCTGGTCAATACAAACCACAGAAAAGAGAGCCACCTTGTTCTTCATTTATTCATTCAACTTACCGTCATTGTTGAGCTGCCATGTGCAGAGAACTTTGGCTGCCACTGGAAACAGAAGTTTCAGGCTCTTGAGAGGAAAGAAGAATCTACGTCCAAACGGCTTTGCGAATTGGGTTAAGCCGTCAGTGGGAGAAGAACAGGGTTGGTTCCATCAAACTCCCACATTAGAAGAATCACTCTGGCTTCTGGCTACGGTGTGAAGAGATTGCTGTGGACAGGTATATGACTGATTACGAAGTTACTGTTACAAACCCAGTCTTATCTTTGTATCTCAACCTTTGATACATAGCAAAAATTTCAGAAAAGGGTCCCTTTCAACAAACCACAGTGAGCCTGTGTTTAAAAACTCTTTTTGAACATCATCTTAAAGTAACTATCTGAATAATGAGAATATATAATTTAATTGTGTGACTTTTTTAAACGAATGGGTAAGCAGGAAAAAAAATGGAGAAAAAGGAATAAAGAGCCAGCTAGAACTAATCATTTTGAGTACTCATACAAAAGTATGAAGGATTTCTCCTACATTACATCATTCAATCTTTACAATAAGCAAAAAGGTTATTGTAACATTACCCCAATTTGCAGAGAAGGAATGTGAGACTCAGAAACGTGAGAAGGTGATTTGCTGAGTTGGCCTTCTCGGAAGCCTGTGTTTTTGCCTACAGTAAACATCAAATATATCTATAGTATGGCAAAGTTAGGCAGCGGAGGAACAAGGAAAAGACTGAAGTGACCTTGAATTAAAAGAAAATAAAGGAGAAAAAGTGACCAGCTAGACAAATGGGTAAGTTAACTGACAAAATTATGAAGGATTACCCTCATGGTAGGAGCACAAGGCAGTTGGCTTCTGCTCAAATGAAGAAATACAGAGGCTGTCAAATTTGAAATTTTCTGTACATCACAAGTGCAGCCACAACACAATTCCTGTTGAACCAATAGAGTCTATTTAGATTCTACTAAATCTAAAATGTGGCTTTCCTGCTGAGGTGCTAATACTAAAGAGGAAATGCTACAGAAAAAAGCCCAATTATTAAATGATTTAGCACAACCCTTCTAACATTCCCTGTCCTTGACTTAGCTGGCAAGATTCCATCAGCATCCAAATCCTTGCAAGCCAGCTGCTTTCATCAGATTTGGCTGTTTGGCAGGGTGGCACTTCTTGCTACAAGAAACAGTAGGTTTGCTGCCCTTCCTCAAAGAAATTTTCACTTAGGTTTGTGCCTCAGACTCTGGAATGTAGATTCTCTTCAGAGGGAGATCCACTCACTCTTTACTTCCTGCCTTCCCAAGACAGAGGCTTATGGGGTAACTGGGCAGCCAGCCAACAGTCACCCACAAGCATCATCCACTGACTGAAAGATGAGCAAGGAAGCGTTTCCTTAAAACCAGCCTCTTCCCTCATAGTGGAGATCTTCAATTAATGTGCATGGCTGAATTTGTGGCCCCACTCAACTAGCCAATCAGCTATCATAACCTCCAGAGAATGGAACTGGTGAGCTGTGAAAAAGGAGGAGGTGAGGGAGAATACTGACCTAAGGTAACATGTCTCAACAAAAGTCCAGCTAGACAGGAAGTAGGCTGAAACTGCTATACTGAATGACGTGGTGGTAAAGTTGAGGCAGTACCTGTAGGATGTGTAGCCATGCATCAGGCTCGTTTCCTCTAAGTACAAACGGATATTTTTGTGCTTCTCTACTTCTTACAAAGTAGCAAAGAGAAAGAAGGAAAAGAAGCAAGGCCTAGATTTAGTAATTCTCTTGGTCCCTGTCTAGCCTCTTGGAGGCTTGTACACAGCATCGTTCAGGCAGGTAATTCCACCTTTGTCCCTCGGGTGGATTTTATGAGGATACTATTTGGAGGGAGAGACTTAGCGTCTAGCTCTTGCAGGTATTTGGAAATGAAAGGGGGAAGTCTTTGAAATTTCCAATTCAACAAACCAGCTTTCAGTACACTGAGGTAAACAGAAGGGAGAAGAAAATGTTCCCCCTACCACCACGTTTTGCAGATAATGGAAGCAACGACTTTGACTTGCAGCAGGGTGGTTTCAGCAAACCTGACACAGGGCTTGGCTAGAGCTCGCTCATTGTCTCTTTCAGTGCAGTTATGCTATTAGCGTTCACAATATGTTACGCAGGGGAAAACACTTTCCTTCGAGCTATTCCATTTTCCAATTACTAAAGAGCTTTGAGTTTAAAAGTTCACCAAAAAAACCCATCACGCTCCCATCTCGGACATACCCTTGTGTAATGGGAAGTAACGAGATCACCCTTTTAGATACTCGGTGCCCATTACTTAAACACCCAGCTGCCCTATTCACACGTGGAGTGGGCCGTGCAATAAACCTATTTGATCTTTTCTTTATTGTCGGCTCAGGGATGTATGCAGGATTTTCTTCTGTGCTATAGGAACAGATTTCTCCTTTGCAGTGTAGGAAGTGATTCACCTCTAGGAGGCTAATTTCTTATAGTTGAGAGCAGGATCTTAATAAATAAACCAAAAAGTGAAGTGCTATTCTGAACAGCCCTCACACCAGCAGGAAGAAGCAGAGAATTAGGAACCGTGGAAGACTGTTCACTATATACCCATTTACTCCAAAATATTATTTGGATCAGCACTGGATATTTTTAAATAAATTAGAAGCGATTCTTCTTTCTGTATTAATTAAGAACTTACACTACTCCTCAAGTGTTTTAACTCCCCCAGTGCTAAGCTCAAGTCCTCTGGGTTAATCCTGACACATGAAGAGCTTTGAAACATAATGATGGCAAACAACAATCCCGAGTGATTAAAAAAGCAAGACCTGGACAAGGTGCTGACAGAAACGTGCGCGCGCGCGCACACACACACACACACACGTGAAAAAGAGAGCGCAAATGGAAATTAGAAAGATTTCCCAACATGGAGGGATAAGCCAAAAATTTAAGACTTAGATTATGCTTGATTTATATCAGATCTCACTTCAGAAGGAAGATGGAAGAAGAGTAGAAAAAATATAAAATAACAAAGCTCTTAACAGAGAGCCTCATACAGAAGGAAGTTACTCAACATCAGTTAGCATGAAACGAAGAAAAAACACTGACAAAAGATAGGTATGAAAAGAAAATTACTTTTTGTGTGTGTGGTGATTTGATATAGTAGATTTGCCAGAATAGGAAGGGGATTCAAAGACTCTTTTGTCCAGGGTGGTGACCTCATGCGATATCTTTGGTGTGGTTATCAAAGAACACAGCCTGTTCCAGTTTATCCCACTCAGGCAACCGAATCATTCCTATGCCAAAGTAATGCTCTCTTGTTGAAGAGCATAGGCTCTTCTCAGTTTGGGAGCACTGATTGCTGTTCTAAGAGAATGGTCACTAGGATCTTCAGCCCCGGTACTGTAAATAAGAGGCTTGACAGAGAAGGGGGACAAATAACACACTGAAATATTGAAGTGTCTGAAGAGAAACAAGACAACTGGGACCAGAATCCTGCCCCTGGGACTTCCCAGGAACATCTTCCAAACAGTCTAGTAGTCAGGACAGTGATCTCACCAAGTCTTACCTTCATGGAATAAGGGCACCTTCTGGAAAGCCAAATGTTTTAGATTTTACTCCCCTTCACCCCAACATGCAAGTTCTCTTCATTGGTGAATTTTCAAGAGCAGTAGAACACAACTTCATAAATCTTTTTTTTTTTCTTCAACCAGTGGCCACTGTAAAATTTAAACAGTGTTTCTTTTGATTTTCCTCAAGATCAACCTACATCTATGTTCAAACCTGATTCCTTAAAAGTATACACTTCACTTTTATGATAACCAATATTCACTTTTATGTCACCACATCTGAGTGATTGGAATTTTCAGTTGGAATTACAGAGTGGGAAATAAGTATGAGCTAATTTCATGGAATAATCTCCCTAGAAAAGAACAAATCAAAACAATTCCCTTTGTAGACTTTCAATTAACCTATACTGTGTCATTGACAAAATACTCATCACAACCAGGACAGGAAAGTATTGTTTCAAACCTATTATGTACAAATCATCTAATTTTTCAAGGTTAATGAGTGTAATTTACCCATCTTTGGTTACTGAAGGGGTTATATATGATGAACAAAACTTGAGAGTTCATCCATTTCATTTCTGTTGTTGATTCACCCACATTTGTTTGGCTTTTATGTCCATGTAATTGATTTGTATAATCCTGTCCAAAGCAGATGGGCAAATGCTCATGACCACTTTCAGACCATTTAGATTATTATTCTACTGATGTTTATTCAAGGCCAAATGCAGAGAACATAAAAGGTGTGATGTTCAACTTAGCATAACAATATCATGAAAAATCTATTTGGTCTCAGCAGCAAAATAGATTCTTGCTACCAATCCGTTTCATAAGTGCAGGTGAATTGCTTCAGTCCATGTGGCTGGACTAGCTGTCCAAATTAGCTAGGGCATCATTTGCTAATTCTATAATAAAATATAAATTCTCCATGAGTATAAAAAAATAGTAGTAGTGCCTAATGCTATGGGTTGTAAAATTCACATTGGAGGCTTACACTGCTCCTCATACTTGTGAATGAAGGGATAAAATTACAACAATAAATGTATACATTTGACAATCCAGACAGTTATATCGATTCACTGTCAGCATTGTCTTTAATTTTTTTTAATAAGCAAGTATTTTATTACTTTAGTAAGACAGTCTGTTGAACTTCACATATTTAGCTGATTACTTTGAATTATAATCAGCATCACTGAAATCCTATCTATCTATCCTATCCTATCTATACAGAACCTTTCAGTTTTCTTTTCTGATAATTTGCTATACAAATGTATCTTTTATCCTATGTTCATATTTGGTACTTGGATAGATCTGAACAAGCTTAAAAGTTGTTGTTTATGAGACAAATAGTGGTACCACCAGAGGCTATTTTAAACTTTATGCCACCAGAAGCTAACTAAAAATTTCCCTAAAGTCCAGATCAGTTAAGATGCTTTGGAAAAGCTAAAAGGATATTTTAATTTTTCCCCAACTGCTATTGAACAATCCAATCTACAATGCAGACCAGAGATGTCACCCAGACACTTAAGATGCATACCCACGTAAGCCAAGCTTGGAAGTAGATATGCCTAAGTAACTGTGAGGAAAAGTAAGCGACCTCTAATCAGTTGTCAAAAATCTCCTTGGCTGAGATCTGCTAGAAACTCATCAGTATTGCTTTCTGTTTTTGAGCATAAGGGAAGACCTCACTTCCCACACTCATCTGTAATCTAGAATCCTTGGAAATGAGTTGTGGTCAATGGGATGGGGGTGGAAACGTTATAGGGCATTTCCTGAGCTGACATAAGTCCCCTGGTCTCTTCCTACTTTACTTTAAGGACAATCCAAATTTATACGAGAAAACAAGTTCACTTTAAAAAATCAAATAGAAATTTTGGTAATTATGCTGAAACTCTGTAAGCCAGAATGCAGAATGGAAGTAGTTAGAAAGAAACTTGTTGGACCAGTCTCATAAAAGCTATGACCATCACAATGAACTCTGTTTTTAAAAATCTGTCTTAGAAACAACTTCTAGTACACCCATCACAGAACATAAAGGATTAACATACAATAATAAACAATGAATTTAAAAAAACTCTGCTACATATAATCGTAAAGACAAGTCAGAATTCCCAACCCCTCAGGTTCCTCATTCTAAACACCACTGTTCTTCCAACAAACTGTTAGCAATGAGAATGGCAAGGCAGCTGGCGATCTCACGGCACTCCAAGAGTCACATGCTTAAATAAAACATTCAAGTGCAAAATATTTTTCTTATTTCACTTTGTCTTTGATATCACCCATATAAAAATCACTTCAGCTATTTTAGCCTTCCTACTTATGTATTTTAAATGAATAGAAGTTTATTATACATAAGTTACTTCAATTTATTCATATCATAAAAATCTATACTTATGCCTTACTCACAAGCACCTATTACTAAACTCTTTTCCTAAATGAAGGATAATTTAGATTTACAAAAATAAAAATGATGCCATGTGTTATTATGTATTAATATTTTTAAAACTTCAATTTGAAAGGTTATATGTTTTACAATGATGGATAGAATGTTTAACAACTTACTCTAAGGTATGTTTTTAGTTCCACATTTAAGTATAAAAGTTATTTTATTTCCTTCTTTTATTCATTTGTGTATTTATAAATTCAAAACGTTTGAAACATTTCTCTCTTTTTTTATATTTGATGCAGTGTGATCTTTGGCTCACAAAAATATACTGTCACATATTTCAATTTTCTGATAAGCTCCTTAAACAATTTTACCCTACAAAATGCTAGCAATGCAGTGAAATGGTTAGACTAATGAAGAAGTTTTATATATACATACACACCCTCTTCTCTCCAGTTAGTAATTTTTGGTTAAAGAACAGTTTCTTCCCAGAAAGCTTTTGAATGGGATAGCCCATAATGCCATACCGTAACCTCAGAGAGTGAATGAGCTTGTCACTAGGGTATATAATCCTCTGGCAAAAGAAAGAATATGTGTTAAGGCATAATTAAAAACTTACTTTTGGGGAAAATATAGGGGAAAACCCTCCATCTTTTGTCAAACACACTTTTGTGAGCCCAGACTCTGCCAGATTTGCAGCATGTCAAAACTGGTCTGTTCCTCAGCCATTTAAGTACCAAGAATGCACGGTCATTGTTCACCACTAGTTTCCGCTTGCGAGCGACAAAGCAGCCTGCCCTTGGAGAGTCAGCCCTGGTCAGTGTCTATTTAGGGCAAAATGTCAAAAAAGAATGTCCTGCATTGGGGGCTCGACAATAATGAACGTGGCTAAATCTGAAAATTAACAAAAGAAAGTGAACAGCTTTTTAAATTCTGGAGAACATTAGATTCTGGTGTCCTTTTTGTTCTGATTGTTGTGGCTTAACACTCTGAAAAGACCACCTGTTGGGCAGCCACTTTGTGATTGTATTAAATGCAGTGATTGCATAAAAGAACACTTTCCAAAATAACCTGGCCTTATTATTCTCTTATTTTATAGTAAATCTGCATTCAAAACCTACACTAAAGTGTGAGACTGAGACCTTTCTCTGAAGTGAAATTTAAAGCTGTAAGTTTGATGTAAATGCATACTCAACTGCAAATGCATGATTTTATGGTCAAATGCGTTACACTTAAAAAGGAGTTCAAGCAAACCTTTGATATCGCAATTAGAGCGTATGCTGAATAAAGTGAAAGAGTTAAAAATAGAGCAGAGCAGACAGGGAATCCCACAGGAAATGACTCAAAACTGATAGCATGTAACTATTATGCTGACAAGGAGAGACATAATGTAGTTAGAGAAAATTACTGTTGTCTATTAAAAGAATGTGATATTCTCAGCGATAGTGAAAGTGGATTTTTCTGGTAGAAAACGTCCACATTTATGAATAAAAGAAACATTATGCCCAAAATTCGCTGGCACTGTAATTCATTTATGCTAGAAATGCTCTTTAATATAAATGAAAATATTGTTTGAATTTAACTGATGGAAATGAAAGTTTGTAAACATGTGACTACTAGAATAAGGAAATAGTAGAATAATGAAATAGTTCCAAAGACAGAAAGGTAATTTACTAAAAAAGATTGCTTACTTCACAGAGCTCATTTGCTATTAATGTCTTTCTGATAAAATATTAATAACTTGCATTTTACATTAAATAAAACAAAAAGTTATCTAGGGTGCATGAGCAAATGTTTTGGATCCTTCACGTTCTTATTTTGTGGTGACTTCAGAGGAGTTTGACTATCTATTCCATATTCATCAATTTTCAGAGGTATACAAGGCTGCAAAATTAATGCATTTTCTGAACTAAAAGTTCTTCTCTAAGTCTTGAGTTTCCATCCATTCCAGGATTTACTTCTACACTTTTTAAAAACAGTTTAGATATACTTCTGTGTTCTCTTAAAAGCGAACTTTTCCTCAGGAAAAAAAAAAAAAAAAAAAAAAAAAAAACACCAAGAGTTTTCATTTAGCTTATTTCCAAAATGGAACAGATGACTGAAAGCCACATTTCCCAGTCATGACATTCGAGAAACCTTTCATTGTTGATTCATGCAAAATACTTTGCTATATCTGTCAATTTTTCAGTAAGTTCCATAACTTACAGAAACTCCTATAGTGTAAATT
The DNA here is from genome assembly GCA_004027205.1 of Ctenodactylus gundi. Lineage (NCBI taxonomy): Eukaryota > Metazoa > Chordata > Mammalia > Rodentia > Ctenodactylidae > Ctenodactylus > Ctenodactylus gundi. The sequence goes on along the minus strand of PVKB01002686.1, from coordinate 119,299 downwards.
CTAAATATTTAAAGTTAAAGAATGAGCTTTGTAAACCTGTTTCCAGGTAGACATAAGGGAAATATTTTTCCAATAGATAAGCACATTTGAATTTTATTTCTCTGATGTTATCTTGTTAAAGAAGCGCTTTGCATCATCATACCCATAAGCAGGAACTACCCTTGGTTTTTAAAAACATTTTTTTCCTTGTATTTCAGAGCCCAATCCAAAGAAATGCAGCATCAAAACATAAACATGCAGAAAAATACAGCAAATATTTAAGAGTAAGAAGGGCATTATAAATGAGCTCTCACTCATAAATTGGGAATTTTCATAATAAAAAATATACATGTATTCGAACACCACTTAAATACACAGCAGGTCAAGATACCGGAATTAGCTGGTGACTTTAAATCTCTCACATGTTTATTTCTCTAAAGATCTGTTTCCTGACATAAATGCCACTCAAAGGAATTCATGTCTCTCTTCCATAGAAGAAACACATAAAAAAAATAAAACCAGAACCTTATGTCACGTTCAAATCATGCCCAGACCTAGTGTTACAGGCCCTGTGGAGTCAGTGATTTTGAAAGTCAATACAACAGAAAGCTATTGATGGAGATTTTCTATGCTTACACTGAAATATACTTTATATTCTCTTAAGGAAAATAGCATTTTACAAATATCTTCAAAACGCAGGCAAAACAATGTACTGTATTAGTTCCCTATTGCTAAAAAGACTGAGTCCATTAATTTAATTAGATAAGATCATGGATAGAAACTTGAGTTTATGTAAAAATATAGGTTTGTAAAACACAAACAATTTTTTTTACAAAGTACCTGGAAAGGCAAGGGTTAATAAGACGTAAGGAGAAAGTGGAGAAAAAGGAGAGATGAAGGAAATGATGAAAAAAGGATTGAATGGAGGGAATACTATTGGTCAGAAGTAGATGCCAGAAACAAAGCTAGAAAAATGAAAACTGCCTCAACATTGGAAGGAAAAAAATTATATAATGTGAGCCACATAATAAAAAGAAAAGTAAAATAAGAAAAATAAATAAAAGGCTTTCAGGCTTTCCACTAACCAGATCTGTGGGGAAAAAATAATCAAGCAAGCAAGAAAAGAAACTGAAATTGAAAATTTCTCCCAAGATATCTCATCCCAAAGGCTTCTTTGTGCCTTTCTGTTCACATCAAGAATTTAATTTTGCATTCCCTTTGTCTGTCTTGAGGCATACTTCGAGTTTATCTCATGGATTTCGTTTTCTTTAAAAGTTCTCTTTATTGGGTAAAAGAAGGGACTAAAAGTCAGTTCTGTGCTTAGACTCTTTTCTCCTGCACTGAGGAAAAATAGAAATGTCTTATTTATCAACACTTGAATATCTTCTCATTTTCTTTTCTGGGCCCATTAACAACTACCACGTTGCTTGTGTTTAGGACGCTTCTCTTGTGAAGCTGATAACAGCAGACACTATCCCCTAAGTGTACTATCGTCACTAAAGCTCCTCCCATGTGCTATGGATCAAATAGAGTAAGCCACAATGAGCTGAATTTCACTTTTAATTCTTGGGTGATGGTTCAAAATTGAGGAAACATTTCATTTCTGGCCCAAACTTTTGCCCAGGCTACCAGGGAGGTTGGAACCTCCATCAGGAGTGGCAGTTTGTTTTTGTTTGTTTTTTCAGGATACCAAAACTATCCTAAGCCTTTGCCTGAATAAACTCAAACTTTGGACTGGGCTCTCAAAGGGATCTTTGCCCGATTCTTTTGCTGGCTTTCCCCAAGTCTACCATAACTTTCCAAATTCAGGTCTGTGTCTGCAGCTTGGGGTTCTTCCTGATCTGAGCTAACCTGCAACGTAGAAGGCTGCCTGGCTATTCACTTAAATAGACCATTTGAGAAGACAAGGACTGGGCAATCCCGTAGGGTCACCAAGTGGTTCTCTAACTCCATGCCCATCATCTGGCCACGAACTGGCCTTTCTCCTTAAAGTCTAGGGTATCATTTGTTTCTCACTTGACACAGGTGTACAAGTATGTAGGCACGGTCTCCTCCACTACCAGCATTCACAGCCTTTGTTGAGATCATGGAAAGAAGACACCACCATTCACCCGATGATGTTAGACCCTACATATGTATCTTTCTTATGCCCATCCCCCACGTAACCTAAGACTGCAGCTTTTATACTGCGATTCTCTCTGGTGCCCATGGCAACCCATCTATTAATGCTGCAATGTTACCACAGGGTTGGTTTGTCTTTACATTTCCTTTTGGAACCTTTCTGAAATGAAATGTTGATGCTGCAGTTTTTGCACATCCTTCAACTTGTGCAGAATTCACAGCCGGGACTTACAAGCATGAATTCAATCAGGTTTGTTAAGAACCTGATCTAAAAGCTGACTTATCTCTTCTTACTGATTAAACCTGCCATCTGACAAAAGCCTTCTGCATTTCAGACTTCATTCATTCATTTACCTCCTTTCACTATCTTTTCTCCATTGTCAAAGTGAAAACTATTTTTAGGAGCAAACTCCTTTGCAAAACTTTAACCTCACATTTATGTGAGCACAGATTATAAATGTGTGTATGTATGCAAAATTTCAAAGCACGTGAATTCAAAAGTGCATATGCATTTGGTATCTAAAAAGCTCTGTGCAGTTTCTTTTTCAATTGCTTCTCTGGACCCGAATTAAAAAAAAAAAAAGACTGATATTAGTGAAGGACTGAAACTTACAATAGATATAATTTATTATTAGGACATTGGCAGATTCTTTATTAACAGTTTCAAAGGAAAAGATGACAAAACTATCTATTTCAGAGAAGAAACTTACTGATGTCCAGGTAGCATTTGCTGACTCTGGTCTTCCTGAACACTGTCTCCATAACGTACTGCTTTAGGGTACTGGCACTTTGATTGAAATTGTTTGCCCAGTTTAGTTTTTCTAAAAATATTCCTTTAGTTTTTTAGAAACTCTTAAAATTGGACTTACGTAATATATCTGTTTCTAAGAGATTGAAAAACCTTCATCGATACATCACATGTCATGGAAACTTTTTTTATAGACTTCAATAGAAAGCCAGGTTAACTAGAAGAGCCAGGACTGCGTCCTGGAAACGCCCACTTCTGAAATGCAGGCACTGCATGGACGAAAAGCAACAGCTGTGTGAAATCACAGCCGAGCTGCAACTGCACACCTGGTTGAGGCAGGAAGTATATAGAATTTGTCTACCCAAATTAGCAAGTGAGAAAGTCTAAAAGATGACATGAGATGACCCCATGTGAGAACTTGACCCAAAAATTTAGACTTAAATCTTGCCTGATAATAAAAGACAAGCAATGCCATTATTACCAAAGAAAGATACATCAGTTAGCCAGAGAGAAAGAGTGACTGCTATAGCACTTCTGAGGGTGGCAGACACGGCTAATTTCACTCTCTTCCATGTCAATGCAAGGTGAAGGTATTAAGGGCTCACATAAAACCTGGTGGCCGCAGCATCTGCAGGGAGGAAGTTGTGGTCACTCAGCCTATATGCAGAGGAGCTTTCTGGCTCCTTTTAGGAAGGACAGGCACAGACAGGAGCAAATTAAAGCTGACACGTTTGCCACGCAAGGGCCAGGTAGTTACTGTCAGAGATGGTCTTTTCCTGTGAAGTGTTCTATTAATTATCCATGTGGGCAGGAATTGTTTCTCTTGAGCAGTTACTGATACAGACATTCAAACAGTTAATGAAGCTCCATCTGTATAGGTCCTTCCAAGAGGGAGTGTGGGCTGAATTCATTAGTTTCAGATGTGATGATTTTTTTTTTTAAGGAAGGAGAAAACCAGGGTCCGAACAAATGGCACTTGGAAAGTTCTGAAAAGACACTGCTATTAGAAAATGGGGACACGGGGAAAAAATAAACGCTTTTGAGGAAACACTATGTTCTTTAAAGTGAAAAGAAATGGTAAAGATTTCTATATGTAATTAAAATCTCATTCTCAAGTTATCACTGCCTCTGGCTCTCAAAGGACTCAACTAGCAGAAAACTGCAAAGAACATAGCATTTTCTTTGAGATACTTTATGATCCACATCTATGTGGACAATACATTGGCTAGCAGCTTTCGCTTGGAAAAGATAAGTAATTATGGTTCATTCCAGGACAACATATGGACGGGGAAGAAAGGCAGGTTCAAAATATGGAAATTAGATTCTCAAGTGTGCATATTTATCATTAGACCTATACGGAAATCCAGGCATATAAAGTCTAACTTAAGTAAAGTACCTTATTTCTTTAAAAACAAACTATTAACCCTCCCCACTCCTCTTACGTGAAATCTGTCACCTGAGAGAGAAGCAAGCGCTGGTCACTCCAGGCCCTCGTGCCTACTCTCCTTTCCCAGAAGGACTCTTCCTCAAAACTACATGTAAAGCTCTGGGGTTGCCCCACGCTCAGCAGCCGGCTCCCCGGGAGGTCCCGATACCGTGGGGTGATTTCACACACTGACCTGCGGCCTCCCTAGGATGCGCAAGTGGTCGGAAAGAAGACACCACCGGTGTCGCCATGTGGATGTTGGTGAAGTCCATAACCAGGCGGGTGTGCTGACGGTGGGGACTGGACTAAGCCACTCTTCCAGGTGTCTGCCTCTGGGTTCTCTGAAAAACTGGATCTTAGCAGTTCGGTACCCGAAACAACCTTCTACATAGGAAGGACACTGCCTGCACTGAAGACGGCGACCAGAGGGCGCATCGGGGAGACGGTTACAATACGGAAGGCTATTAGAGCTAATGAGCAAACGCAGGGACACCTGGAATGTGGGAAAAATTAATTGTAAGTAAATACCAGCAAACTGCCTGTTAGTCTCTACCTGGGAGGGTCTGGGACTAAAGAACTCCTTCATTTCTGTACCTTCCCTCCGAAGCAGACCCTGGGAACTTCCCCAACCCTTCGTCCCTTAGCCCCCCTCTCCCCCCCACGTCCCGGTCCTTAATGGAGATCTTGAACTGCAGAGGCGCCGTGTCAGAACTCAGATGGTTAACATTCACTTCTTGCTGTTTTATTGCATATTACTGTGCGCGCCTGAGCAGCGGGAGCAGATTCGGGCAATTACAATCAAGTCAGGGCACACGCCGCGGCGGAGCAACACGAGCATGATGAGGATACTGATGAGGCACTTATCGAAAACCCCACATCATCCACACTCATCAGCCACAACATGTCACCCCAAATGAGGCATCAGCTGCCTTCAAAAGGCTCATTGCACAGTGTTTACTGCTTCCCTCGGACCCACTTTTGATTTTACGGTCAGAACTGGGTTCAAACAGCAGCTGTCTGGCAAGGGCAGAGGGGCAGCCCCTCGGGCTTCCCGGAGGCTGGGGCTTTGTCTGGGGGGGGCGCTGGGGAGCAGCGGCTGGCGGGCGAAGGGGCGCGGGAAGGCAGAGAAGTGTCCGGTTCCGTTTCCCTCGAAGGGGAATCCCTTTCCTAGAAGGGGCCCTTGATTAATTTCAAGCACCAGCGCACAGTGGTGGCATAACGGGGGTGGGGAAGGGAACGCAAAATAGGAGCCCTTCAGGGACCTCCTTAAAATAGTAACGGGCGGGTGGGACCTCTGACGCGGGCCCAAGTCCCAGAGAGGTCAATCCCTTTGCGAAAAGCAGATCCAACCCGGAGTGCTGCTCGAGTGGCGACCATTTTTCATTCATCACTCACTCTGGGGCGGTTGGGAGAAGCGTTCATTAGCAGTATACAAGAGGACTTTAGGCCTAGAGCCCTGATTTTCTGCTAGAAGAGGAGGGAGATAGGGTCCTAATAGCACTCCGTAAAACTAGTTGTTGCCGGTTTGAGTTAGTGCGACTAGTAGCTGAACATGTTTGTGGGAGCAATCTAATCGTTTCCACGAAAAAAAGAATAGGAAGATAATTTGCCGCCTGTTTTACAGTCTGTCTTCCGACACGGAGGAGGGGCATCAGACTGATGATACTCTTTTCCTCGTTTTTTGTGGTTAATCAATGTCATTTATTTTAAAGCTAATTATTCCTAACTTTGTAAGAAGTCGTCTTAGAGAAAGATCTTAGAACTAGACCAGTTGATCCTATATTAATCAAAGCCACACAGACTTGGAATTTTTCCCTGGGAGCATCATTCAGTTGCTTCACCTCAGTCCGTAGTTGGTGCTCCCCCAGCCACGGATGAAGTCGACATTACGTAGTGAACATGGAAAGCAGTAAGGGAGTAGCATAGATTAGGGAGGACAGAGAGACAGGTTAGCCTAGGGTAGGGCACCAGGCAGAGCTACAGGCCCCGACGAGGTCAGGATCTTGGACTTAGGAATAATCTTGTGTAAAGTGCTCCTTTGGGTACTGAGTCATAAATTATGCCTTTTCCTCTTAATTACAAGCATTCCAACTTATTTTTCATTGTTTCTAGCTGTAGGCATTAAGCTTTTAAAGACATTTAAATGTCTTTACAAAAACTGGGGAAACTAAACAGACCTCAAAGTTAGAAGAATGCTGAAAATTTTGGGAAATTCATTTACTTTTATCATGAGGCACTGTCTTCACTCTTACACTTCCCAAAACTTTCGGAAGGAAGCTGCTTGAGGATACCAAGGGTTTTGTTCATTTTCTTTCCTCCCAAGCCCCTTTCTGTTTTAAACTTCATAAATCTCTTTTTAGGTCTCTGGCCTGACACTACATTTTAGCCTTTTCTACACAAACTCCTCTATGGTTTGGGGAGGTGGGGGTCTCTCCCAAGTTTTAACCCACCAGATTCACATGGGTTTAAGAGGAATTTCCATGACATGCTTTCAGAAGGTGATCACAAACCTGGGAATGGCACTCAGCTCTGTTAACGTCCGAGCAACTTCAAGGCAAAAGGCGCCAACCTGTGCCTGCAGTTATCTCTGTCACCTTGGACCCAGCGGGGCCTTTGGGCTTGAAGCCCTAAGTCCTGTGTGTACCCGATGATGGTCAGTGAGTGCTCAAGGGAAGAGTAAATATGAACATGGAAAAGAAAATGCATGGGGATGCTGAGAGGAAAGAATTTTGAAAGGTCAGATTAAAAGTTAATTCAAGAGGCTCAAATTAATCTTGGTTGTTCCAAATTTTGTCCATGACTCATTTTCCCTAAGCAATGTCTCACTGACCTTCAACTTTTAGGTGACATCTACCAATGATATATAAAGAAAAGGAATGTTTAATTAGAGTTCATCAGTAGAACATAGAGGGGATTTGTGAAGCTATCTTCTGCATTTATACAGACTTTAGCAATCTTAAAAATATCAATGATGCACCTGCCTAGGTTGTTGGTTCTAGTGGCCACAAACATTACTTACAATTCTTTAGAAGCTTTTAATAATATTGGCATTGTGTGTATTTTTAAATATGCATAGACTAGATACCCTTTAATACTCTGCTAGGACGAGGATCAAGATAGGAAAAAGTGTGTAAATTAAATACAGCCTAGTACATTCTAGCCAATTATCCAAATGAAGTGAAAAGAAATTATTCTAGGAGTATCAGAGGACCTCATTGGTCAGTTATTGAGTAGGTTAGCGGCCAACCTCTGGCTTAGAAATCTAGATTAAGAAGAATTCTGTAGGATGTTTTCTGGGAACTTCAAAGAAGATCCAGGCAAGAAAGAGACATTTGCACGTGTGTGTACACACGCAGCCTGCAAGTCTGGAGTGTGTGCGTGCGTGCGTGTGCGTGTGTTTGTGTGTGTGTGTATTATCTGGTTTTGGGGTCATCATCTAACGCTGTCTGTGATGCACATTCTAAATTAGGCAAAAGGGACGCATCTTTCAAATGCAGATCATGTTTGCATTAGAAGAGCAATGAGAACACTTGTCAGTTTCAGAACATTTATGTGCTAGAAGTACTGTTAGCAGAAGAGCAGTTTAGATAAATTCAAGACTTTTTTGCTGATCACAAACATTAAGCTTCACACCTGAAGCCCTCAACCCCCTGCTGTGCTCTAATCCTAGCACCATTCACCCTTAGAGACTCAGAGTGCTGTGCCTCGGCTCTCAAACCTTTGATTGCCCTTAGTTTGAATACCACCACCTGCAAAAATGCCTTTTTATTCCCTTTGAGCCTCTTGAGAAGGAAGTAAAAATGATAATTCATGACAAACATTAATTAATTGTTTACAAGATGATCTTTTCTTTTTCCAACTTCTTGTTCAGCAGACATGTTGAACCGCAAGATTCCACTCGCGACGCCAGGATTCGTCAAGAGGCCTGCATTGTTTCGCGCTGAGGCATAGGACCCACTACAGGCCATTGTTTCTCCAGCTCAAGTGGGACTGTCTGGTTCGTGTTGGAAGAATGGGGGTGACATGCGTGAGTTCCCGAGAATAAAAGAACTACCGGTCCTAGGAAGGACTGGGAGTTCCGCACTGAGGCAGAGTAAATAAACGTTTTTCACCACCTCTTGCTCCATGTGATTTTTAAAGGTCAAGAGCTGCCATTACAGTATTTTAAAAGCTTCAAATTACATTTAAAGAACGTATCACTAAACTCACAGAAACCTTATCAGAATTTAGAAGCCTACTGTGATTGTTTGGTCCTTGAGTTTGTCATCACTGGAAGGTGATTTGGAAAAGGAATGCAGATGCCCTGTTGTTTCGGATATCCTGCAATTTGCTCAAAGTGAATGCAGCTCGAGTTCTTCTACATTTTCTTTCAAAATATGGGAAGTGTTGAGATACTTCAATTTTCAGAGTTTCCTATGTTTGACATCGTGGGTCAGATGTTTGGGGCAAACACGCATGAAGCTCTGAGGGAATTTCACAACAAACATGCTCATAATGCAAAGAGTTCATGGTCCTACGAAGCCTCCCAACTGTGTATGTGAGACAGAAGTAAAAGGCAGAGGGAGATTTCTTTTTTAGATTAAAGAATAAAAAGCTTACTTGAAGGAAGTGTAGAGTCACAGCAGAAAGACTTCCTCAGCGACTGTGGTTTTCACATTTCAAATTAGGAGCCCTTAGATCACGGCTGCTGAGCTAAAAATCAATTCTATATTTTCTGAGTTAATACTACGGATTGCACTTAACAGACACGGAGACTAATAAGGTATGCAGAGGGAGTAAAGCAGCACACACACACAAATTCAGGCCTTAGTTTTGGCCATGATCCAGCACAATGATGTTTCAACCAGATCTGAAAAAAATCAATAACATCTGTGGTATAATGGTTAATTAAAGCAGCTCTTCAGCAGAGCTCAGGAGGAGAGGCTCGGCCTGAAATTCAGACAGATGAAGCCTGATTATCAGGAAAGAATGCTTTTTTAGCTATGAGTGGATAGGCCAAAAGCTGCAATGTGCCGAAATGGGGAGAAAAACTGCTTTTATTTTAACTTTCTTTAAGTAATCAATACATGCTTTTCACCTGCATTAGGACACTGCTCAGCTCCAAAGCCTGTTACTCCACTTCAGCATAAATTCTAGCTACTATCTTTTGAACCTTAGGTTTAAAAAGGAGCCCCCATTCTGTAAAAGCAAAAAAAGAAAGAGGCTAGAGAAAAGAATATTCAGGTTTAGGTGCATGTTCTTGAGATCAGTTAAAGCTCAGGCTCTAGGATGATTTGAAGGGTTTAATTCACAAGCGATACACAAAGCTGACCTGACCTTGGGGTATTCAGAGGTCACAGCCCAAGTACTAAGGCTACACAATAAGACTACTAAAAATTCTCAAGGAAATTGTGAAGAGCAAGGTCAAATTTCCCTCTCTTCTTTGTCTTCCTGTTGTTTTGACGACTATGGTGGGGATGTTTACTTTAACTTTTAAAGAACAAAGGTCAAAGAACCCACACTGTCTCCTGGTTATAGATGGCAAGATCATCACGTGACTTCTCTAAAGAAAAACAATTGACAGCATCCCATCTCCTGGCACTTGGCTTGGCTTTTACTTCTGATGTTGTTCCTGTCAGCAGAACCTGCGTCTTCACATCACTATTATCCAATTTTGAGCAAGCATTTGCAAAGTTATATTGCCCTCTCTGGGCTACATTAGCCCCCATAATAATAGTATAAATAGTTAGGTGATTGTCCTTTATTTTCTCCTTAATATTTTTCTATAGCGCCAAAATGCACCTGTCACTGTGCTGGGTGTCCTGGGAACCCCTCGCCTGTTTGAAGGCTATGTATTTGTGGACAAATAATCGTAAATACAATGGGAAAATAGTTTGCCTAGTAACGCAGAGGACAACTACAAATTTTGAAGCTCTTCTAGCCAACTGTATAGAGAAAGGACAACACAGAGCAGGAGTCTTGAGGCAGAATGACACTGGAATAGAATCTTGTATAATAAGGAAGAGCTTCCAGGAGGGTACAGGGAAGAAAGCAAAAAATGCATTCAGAATTTCTATATATTTATGAAGAATAATTCAGAACAATGTACACAGAAGAAGTGATACCAAGGCTTGTAAAATCCACAGAATTAATCTTCATATTTTACCTTGTCTACCTTTATTTTAATTGCTGTTAAGATTAAAAAGTCCAATACACCTTCCTTTGTAGCTGTCACAATCAAGTTCATTCTTTCATATGACCACATTCACTGGGGGTTGAAACTGACTCATATCTTCTCTAAGTCTAATACATTCAACAACTTTGGCTTTCTTTCAGGTCTAATTTTCATTTTTTGATTTTTCTTTTTAGTTTTAGGCTGGGCCCTTTTTTATTCTTTTCCTTTTTACATAATTTTAATATGTGAAGTCAATTTAGGGGAACCAAGAATCTTGTCTGCCAGTATGCTGTAAACTATAGTACACTCAGAAGAAGTTATAATAACATCTAACATTTTAAATCCCCCAAATGTTGATCTTTGGGTAAAATCTTCTCCATTTATTGTGCGATCTTGGGCACATGATAAGAACTCTAGGCTTCAGTTCCCCTCTCTGAAAAACAGGTATAATTGCAGTAACTACCTTGTAAGGTACTTATGTGGTGGATTCAGAGAGTCTCTGAAAAGTATTTAGAACTATTATCTAGCACAGAAGAATTGTAGTCAGTGATTGTTTAATGAAACGTAATTAGCAGAACTTACTTATCATGTGATTCTCTGACCTAGTTTATTTTTGTCATAATTTTGATTGTTTTATTGACTCATTGTGACCCACTAGTTGAGTATCCCAACCTTCCTCTGCTTTAATATGGATCATCCTCAACGGTGACTCTCATATTTGTCCTTTAATGTTATCAGCAATTCAGAGCCAATTATTTTTACTTTAATTTTCAATTTTTGTATCTACCCTTTAAGTTAACTTTTAAATTATATTACCAGATTTTCTTGCTGAGTGAAGGAGTGATATTTGCCTTTATATTCCTATATCTAATTTCTATGATTATTAAATCTTGAAGACTGAGTCTCTGTTCTTACATTTGTTTTCCTGATTCAGACTTTGCATTCTTCTTTGGGATGTTGGTGTATTTTCAAAATCTTCAGCTATTTACTTAATACCCAATCTTTAATTCTTTTTTTTTTTGGAAAAAGCCAAGTAGAAATAATTAAAATTTAAACTGCATATACTTTAAGCACTTGCTAATTTCGGTACCATGTGATCTGCTGGAGATATGGAGGTATGATTATGTTTCAGTTAGGATTTATTTTAGCTGCTACTAACAGAAACCTAACTCTGTGGCTTACAATCAGGTATTCTGTATAAATTTAAAAAGTTAGGCTCAGGGGAAGGAAGTTCACAAAAGTTATCAATGATTTTCCCATTTTAATTTTCACTCTGAAGGTCATCTCATAGTCCAAGATTGTTTGAAACAGTAGCTGCTATATCTGTATACCAGGCCGCAGGATGAAAGATGGAAGCAAAGGCCACAAAGTTATGCATTTCTTTCTTGTGAGTCCTTCCAGAATTCTAACTAAACAGTCCTGCTTACACCTTACTTGCCAAAATTTAGTTGCAAATTTAGCTGCAAGGAAGGCTAGAAGAGACAGTCTTTTTGTGGTTCATTCACTAAACCAAAAAATCAAGATTCTGGTGCTAAGAAAGAATGAATGAATTTTAGTGATCATCTAGAAGTCTCTGCCACTATATGAGTTGTGGTTCAGAGTTAAGTAGCAATCACAGACGTGCAAATAACTTCAAAGTAGTGAAATGAGTGCTAGTCAGTTTTAGTGACATCAGTGCAATCTTACTTTCATTTAGTGATATGTTTAACTCTCTTTGAAGATTTCCTCACCCCTTCTCATCATCTGCTTCCAACCTCTCCTTGTCTAGGCCCTCCCATTCTCCAGCACAGTAAAGTATGGCTTGATTCAACTCCCGAGGGCCAGTGTCCATTGTTTTTTAGGGATTTTGTGAGTGTTTGTCCCACCTACAGATCACAAATCACTTGAAAGTAAGAAGTATGTCTTGGTTATCTTTAAAAAGTGACTGTACCTGGGTTGGGAGGTGCTCAATACTTGCTGTTAGAATGACTTATGACTTGAAAAGTGTTTTTAAAGGACTGTTCAGCTCGGCTAGGCTTTTTCTTTGCCACTGAATAATGTCCACCTCAGATCATTTCTATCAATGGAAAATAAAAGTTTTCCCAAAGTTCTGGTCTCATACTGTTCACCAAATAGCATACAACCTCTGACATGTCATTTACCTCTCTGCCCTACATTCTCCTCATACTCCTAATTAGAATTTTGAGCACACAAGAAACAAAACTGGTTTTAAGAAAATATTAATGTTTCTCTAAAGACCCTAAAAATCATGAACTGATTGTAGAATTTCTTTTCCATTTGTTAAGAAAAAATTTGGAAAAATATACAATGCAGATTTACCTTAGTGAAGGTAAATGAACAGATATAAAAATATTTTGAGAAAGTCATTAAATACTAACTTTATTATTATGTATGTATGATTTATGATATATGTTTTTTGTTTACTTGTATTTTTGGAAATATAAAGGATTATGTAATTCTTGTTATATTAATAACACTTGTAATAAGAGTTTCAAAGAAAATAAAAGCTTCTGTTCCTGTAGTTAGGGAATACATGTATACATGCATGAAGCCTCCAGAGAAAATTTAATTGTGGAATATAAACATAGCATGATAAAGGAGAATGCACTGTTCAGAGAGGCAGGGCATGTTAAAAAAGTTGAAGAATCTAGCAACTCACGTGATGAAGGATAATTCACCCAACAATGGCTATCTGTAACAACCGGTGGGAAAACAGTGTGAAATAGTAACCTAGAACGAACTGAACAGTGCAGCAAAGGTAACAACAACATGTCACAAAATTGTGTTGCTTCAATGTTCAGTGCCTGCAGGTCAAATAAACTTTGCCACTAAATTCAGCCCATTTCTAAAGGAAACTCATTTCATTTTATTTTCTGGATTCATAGTATAAAAGATTCCTGGCCTTGTAGCTGGCAACATTATCAGCTAAGGGTTGTCTATTACTGAGAACTTTAATCAGAGTGGGGATTTTTCCTTTGTTTTTGTTTTTGAAGTTTAATTACAGTATATTAAACACACCATTAAAGGAACAAGTAGTAATGCCCAGCATTTTATCTTAAGTAGACTTTTATGTATATTAATAAAATAATTCAAATAACATTCAGTAAGGCTAGTATTATCAATCTATATAATAATTACCATATTACAGATAAGGAAATAAGGCAAAAAAATTTTCAGCTCAAGGTAACATTCATGCCAGAGAAATGTAGAAATTAAAGTGATTATGTCCATACAGTAAAATTAAGGAAACTCCTGGATTTCTAAAATATGTCATCGGTAATATGTCTTTTATTTCTGAAATTCTCTTTTGCCACTAGATTAGATAGTGCCATGCTCTACATAAATTTTACACAATAATTAAAAATTCACAGAATAACTTCATACTTTCCTAGTAACCATGTGTACTTTCTTACCTCACATGCCAGATGAGATAAAAGGCTGAGAGTTTTTGAAAACTGAAGTAATTCCATTTCAAATGTCTTCTACATAGGACACTCTGATGTATCTAATCCAAATTTCCCTACGGACAAAAAAGAAAACAACTATGATTAACAACTCATTACCAATTATCTTGGAGGATTTAAAAAAATAACTATAAGATCACGGAAGCTGTAATGAGGAAAATAATAATCAATTTGATATGTCTCAGAGAGAACAGCCTCTTCTCACCTGTGGCCAACATTTCTGATTTGTTAATATAACAACTATTTTTTCCCCTTGCCTCAGAAAGACTCGCCTTCCAGGCAGATCAGCGCGGCTCTCTACTTCCTCCTGCTTGTACAAGATGATGGTTCACATAACACTCAGTGCAGAACCACATTATCTTTCATGCGTAAGACTAGTAAGAAGAATCTGAGGTCAAAAGTACATCGCAGTGATGCATCCAAAATTACATGAGCATGCTACACACATGACAGTGTATTATATGCCTAGAATCATCTTTATCAGTGACACATCCAATATGAATTCCTTCAAAGATTTCTATTACCAAATAGAGAATTTTTTAAAGCAATAAAAACTCTAACGAAAAAATGTTTACCGAAGAACTCAGATGTGATTTCTAGGCTATTAAAGCAGCTCACAGGTCCCAAATTCCCCTTATTGATAAGAGATGGACAGGAGAGATCTATGCTGAGTCCCAGCTCTGGATCCACGTCATTGTGCTTTCCTGTGGCTGGCAGGGCAGGGTGGGGTCAGGAGGTCCCCCTTCACCAGAACACCATATTTTAACCTCCTACCTTGGGCTGACTTACCCAGTAAGACCAACAGGTATAATGCCTGGGTCCACAATATTTTTAGGGGCCTCCAAAAAGGTTAATTTTAATTTATTTTAAAGAAGAAAAATATAACAATGAGCCCAGGCTGGTTTAAGTTAATGTCTACACCAGTGTAGTAGTATTATTTTTTATTTTTATGATTTTTTAAATACAGAAAGGTCCCCAGAAAGGTAAATATGTCTGAGACTCTCAAAAGGTATAAGATGACCCTGGTCTAGCAGGATAAATGCACAAAAGAATAGTTGCTAAGCTCAGCTTGGGATCCCAAAATCAACCATCTCTTTTGCTTGACAAGGGGCTCTGGATTTAGAGCTGCAGTGTTATCCTACTCCTATTCCAATCCCTCCTCTGCTCTCAGGAAGGGCTGATCCCTGAATGAGGCAGCTCTGACGAGGAGTGCAAACATACTAAAAATTCAGCATTCAACCACCCTTGGAAATACTTTAATGCTCCAAGGTAATGCCTAATTCTTTATATAAGATATATCATGGTTACATAAAACTGGGACGAAGGGCAGGGATTATGTCTCAGGGCAAATTAGACTTTCCATAGTGCATACTTGATACATAATAGATGGCTGGATATATAGACGGATGGGTGAATGAATGAATAAATGAACTGATGGATGGATGATGGATGGACAGTAAGGACCAGAAGCCATCTTCAGTTGTCTTAACTCTTAAAGATGTAACAAAGAGTCAGCCCAATTTTTCTAAGCAACATAGCAGATCTTTGGGGTTTTCTAGATCATATGCCCTCTGTTGCAATGATTCAATGCTGCCTTTGTAATGTGAAGAAACCATAGATGATACATAAATAAGTAAATGTGGCTGTATTCCAATAAAACTTAGTGGATGTTGAAGTTTAAATCTCATATAATTTCACGTTATGGAACCTTACTATTCTTTAATTTTTTTCAGTCATTTAAAAATGAAGAAACATTCTTAGCTAAAAGGCTATGCAAAACAGCCAGTGAACCCGAACTGGCCCACTGGCTATAATTTGCTGATCTTTGACTTAACCCACAGAGTAGCACTGGTTCGTAAAGACTTCACCATTTGGATGGTCCAAATGAAAAGGCTACTCATGCTACTGACAAAGTAGAGTCCTTGAGCTCCTGTTCTCATCATTTCAACAGTCTCTGGCCTGCTGACCAAGGCAAATCACCATCCACTAAATCAAACTTGAAAGTGTCTTTATCACCCTGGTCAGAAATTACTTTGTCCATCACTCTACAGAGACTCCTACACTTTATAAAGAGGTTTGGCCTTTGGCATTCCAAGAATCCTGATCTATCCAGGCCAAATCAGTTTTAATGTTTTATCATCAATTCAAACTCAACATATGTAATATGAAAATCACTCTGTTTTCTTCAATGTGAATAATGGATCCCCAGATTTCCTAAGCTACCCAGATTTAAAATTTTGGGCCTCTTTGAATCTTGCTCTCTACTGTTTAGATCTTGTTTCCGCTTTTAAACTACAAATTTGACCACCCCTAACTAAAAATGAGGAAATGGTCTTGAGCAACAATCCAGAGTTCTAGGTTCAACTAGTGCCATGAACAAGCCAGATGATCTCTGGGGCCTCTCTGAGTTCAGACTCTTTCTTTTTTCTTTTTTAGACAAGTTCTTTCTCTCTAGTTTGGGCTGTTCCTGAACTCACTGCGAAGCCTAGGCTGGCCTACAAGTCAGCCTGCCAAGTACTGAGATTACAGGTACCATGCCCAGCTAGCGTGTGGTGCTGGGTAACAGAACCTAGGGCCTGTACTCACTGCGCTATGACTGTAGCCCCAGATCCACTGTAAAGACGCTTTTTAAAGTTGCTGAAGAACTGAACCCTGGTGAACTAAGAGCATTAAGGAAATATGGCATGCGTGTACACAGACCTTAAAAAAATAAGCGAATCTAAATTGAGAGATGCTGAATGGGAAACATCGAGGATGGTCAGCTTGATCTACTGCTCTTTCTCCTTTTCAATGCCTCTTGTCAATCCAATTATATCCTGACATCATCTGTGTATTCTACGAAGAAAGCCACTTAAAAATGTAGCTCTGACTTTTAGCACCAGTTATTCACTAATATAGAGTTTAAGAATTTCTCCTTTTCAATGAAAAGCAACATGAAGTTCTCTTGATTTTCAGCCTGTCTAAAATGAAAGAACGGCTGGCAGCAAAAGAAGGTAATTTAGCTAGAATTCCTGTGCTCTGTACTTGAGCTATAAACAGTCTTCGTAAGGGCCTTGTGCACTTTTAAACTTTAATAACTCCGGTTGTGCGTGTTAGAGAAACAATCTGTAAACGGTACTCAAAAGTAAATGTATTAAAGTTTAGGACAGCTACATTACACAATTGCACACAATATGTACTCATTTCAGATCCTGTGACAAATGAAATATGGCCAGCAGAATTGAAGTTCATGACAGATATGAGGAGAAAATTGAATTTGCCTTTAAATTCCATTTACAGTTTACTACCATGTCTACCTCATATGCTTTTGAAGTTAAGTTTAAAAACGGTGCAGAGACTTTATAAAGATTCTGTACTTGAATTCAGTGTTAAGTATAGTAAGAGAGAATATTGCACCATCTCTTAGCAAAGATAATATACCTACTTACTTTGGTTGCTTCTAAAACAGCCTCAGAAATAGAAAGGACAGTGAGTCTTCATGGTTAGCAGAACTCAGTAAACAAGAATAAGACATCTGAAATATGAGTTTAGTTCTAGGCTTTGCCAGTAAGTGGGGAAATGATTCAGAAAAATCTCCCATCCTTCAGACATTTTCAACCCGTGCTTAGGGCTACCTAGGCTATCACTTCACAATTATACACTTTCTGTAAGTGTGTGCGCGTGTACGGGTACGAGGAAAGGCAGGATCTGTATTTCCCTAGTTATATATCTTTTTCATTGTATCGCCACGTGAAAGCTAAACAGCAGGAAAAAGCCCAAGCGAAATGGAGTATTACTATTTTGTACTTGTTTCAAAACAGGAGATTGCAAAATCAGAGCCCCCAAGTCTACTAAGAAAATAGGCGTGAGTACATTTGAGAGGGAGAGCAAGAATGAGGTTTCTCTTGAAGTCCCTGTTGACTACCCAAATTGGAATAGGATTATGCAATGCACGATGGCTTTGGCTGGTCTTCGTGTGCTCTGTGACGTGATGCATTTCCCGTATTTGGTCTAAACAGGGAAGAGCTGGCCATGCACAAATCTGATGTGGCTTTTGATTAGAACAATTTATCAGGTGAGTAAAATATATGATAGAGATGGAGGACATTTTAATGCTTAAGACAAAGGCCAGTTAAAGAAAATGGTAAGATTTAAACATGCGCATGTTCGCAGCCTTCCTTTTAAAATTGTTTCTCTTCCTCATTGCTTACTTGATTTCCCAGAGAAGCACCATGCATTCTGCTCAATCACAGCCTTCTTCTTAAGGGATTCTGAAGACTATACATTAAGGGACCATTTCTACAGTTCATAAGGGAATATGATAAACCTCCTCACACCAAATTGAACTTTGCTATCAACTCCCCTAGTGGTATTGCATTTTAACAGAAACAAGGTTCAAGAAATAAATCTCTAATTGAACAGTTTCAGGAAACCCTGGAGTTGAGTAAGTACTCAGGAGAATGCAAAGGAGTGAGGAGGCTTCTAAAGTCCCTGAAATTCTAGACTAGGAAGTCCTCTTCCCAGGTAAGTCCCACACAGCAGCGAGGCTTTATTTGAAGTCAGTCATCAGTTGCATATGGGTTTTTGGAGGTGACTTGGAAACACAAGAATCAGTAGTCCTCGACGGTTGAAAAAACAGCTATGATGCTGATTCTGCAGAGTTCATTTGCTTTATCTTGGCAGTATTTATTAAGGGTGGGCAACGTGAAAAGTCCCAGAATCAGCTAACATGTGAATTGCTATGGAACAGGCACTGGATCTGGTCTCTTAGTTTCAGGCCTGGGCCAGGAAGGGATCCTTGCTTCAGGAAAAGCAGAAAAGGTTTCCATATCATAGAACTCAGCCAAACATGGAAATATTCGATATCACACTATATTTTTACAACTCTGAAAGCATGAAAATTAAAGTTATCTATGGTGGTCCTAGTTTTGAAAGGTCTTGGTGAAAGCTCTTGAGTTTGGTGTAAAATCTCATTTCAAAGCAAGAGACTTCAGGCAACTGAAACATGTTGTTGCCTCCACCACATTCTGATTGTTCACTAGGAGCGTTCCAAAGATCAAGCGTGATTTGTTGTGCAGTTATTTAATTTGTGGTCATGCGTTTGCATCATCACTCTAAATGCCCCTGGTTGGTCAATCTTAGACATGATCGCCCCGTTGCCTCTTTAGGGACAGAATTAAGTAGCCCGAATGTCTCAGACATAAGTCCTTGTCAAAATGGAGCACCAACCAAAAGTACAAAGTTAGAGCTTTCTTCTAGTTCTCGACCCCTATTTGAGAAAATGTAAAATGTACTAACTTCAACATTTGGTCTTGTCCTCATAGAATATGTTTTCAGAGTGCTCAGGACAACATTGTACTCATGTGTAGATATACATGAAAAATTCACATTTTTCTAAAATTTAAATAAATTCAAAGTAATAATTAGCTGCCTTTAAAAATACCAAATGTTAAACCTAAGGGATTTTTGGATTTGACTAAGTACTCGTTTGAGTAATAATTTGGAAACTCTTGCTTTTATCAATGCTACACCAAAGCACTTCTGTCAGCCACTCTAGCACAGGATCTAGCCTCAGTATTCATACCCAGTTTCTTTGGAAAGAATAAATGTAACACCACATTAACAAATGCAAAGATAAAAATCATATGATCATTTCAATAGATGCAAAAAAAAGGCCTTTGACAAAACTGAAGACCCATTTGTAAAATTTCTGAAGAATATGAATAGAAGGACATGATCTCAATCTGATCCAAGCCACCTACAACAACTTACCTGCCAATATCATTCTGAATGGGGAAAGACTGAAAGCATTGACTCTAAAATTGGGAACAAGGTTGTCCACTGTGACTCCTCCTGTTCAACACACTACTTGAGATTTTGGCCAATGCAGTCAGGTAAGTGAAAGAAATAAAAGGATATGAATGGAAGGGAAGTAATCAAAATAACCCTATCTGCAGATGACATGATACTTTACATGGAAGGCCTAAAAAATTTCATCAGCAGTCTCTTAGAACTAATAAGCAAATTCAGCAAAGTATCAGGCTATACAAAAAACACTCACAAATTAGTATCACACCTATACACCAGTAACAAAGTCAATGAAAAGAAAATCAGTAAAAAAACAAAAAAATTAAATATTTAGGAATAAAACTTACCAAAGAAGTGAAAGTATAGAAAAACTACATAACCTGAAGAAAGAGACTGAAAAGGACTTTAGAAAATGGAAAGGCATCCATGTTCCTGGATAGGAAGAACTGATATTATCAAAAAACCCTTATTTCCAAAATTATTACAGAGATTCAATTGAACACCAACCACAATCTTCACAGAATGGTGAAAACCAACTCTACAATTAACATGGACCCAAAAAAGACCCAGAATTTCTAAAACAATTCTAAACAACAATGGCAAAACTGGAGGAACTACAATTCCATACTTCAAAGTATATTTCAAAACAATAGTGTTTGTTGCCTATTTTTTAAATAGTAACTAATTGATATCATGGTACTGGCACAAAAACATACAGGAAGATCATTGGAACAAAATTGAGGATACAGAGACAAACCCAAGCACCCTTAGTTATGTGTTTTTTGACAAAACAGCTATTTTCTGGACAAAAGAAAGCATCTTCCACACATGATGTTGAAAAAATGGATATTCACATATAAATATTTCTGTATAGATCTGGTATCTATATCTTAGTTACTTTTTCATTGTAATGACAAAATACCCAACTTTCACAAAATAGGGGAGAAAAAGTTTATTTCAGCTCACAGTTTCAGAAGAGCTATGGGCTCATAGAAGCGTCTACCCAGATTTTAGAGGAAGACTTTGGAGGCCAGGCAATGTGTCCCTGGGAGGACAGTGCTTGAAGTTATAAAAGGAAAGCCTAAGGTACATTGGAGACCCTGAAAATTTGGAGAAGCCAAGAATATGGATCGCCTGCTAGGGAAAGCTCCAGGCTGTATAAAAATCCAGGCCAAATGAGAGAAGATGGAGGTTGTACCCAGCAGGAAAGCCGCAGAAGTGGGGTCACCCAAACACTTCAGAGTTCACACCCCACCTCAGTTTATCCTGGACATGGAGCTATAGGATTTAACCCTTTCCATGCTAGGTTTAGAACTTACTTTGGTCTGACTGACTCTATACTCATATCCCTCCCTTTTGGAATGGAAATACTTATCCTGTGCTATTATATGCTGGAATAATTAAACCTTTCTTTGATTTTCACAGGAGCTCACAGCTGAGATTCTGCCTTGAGTATCAGAGAAGATTTTGGACTCAGACTTTAAAAAAAAACAGTGCTGGAACTGTTAAGACTTAGCAATTCTTACAGAAGGATTACATGCATTTTGGATGAGGAAGTGGACATGGGTCTTTCGGGGGTCAGAGGTGGAACATTGTGGTTTGGATCTGGAATGTCCCCCAAAAACCTCAAGTATTGAGATATGGATTATCTATGGAACCACATGCTGTTAGAAGACAACGGCTGGGTTTATGGGCATGTGGTGACTTATAGATGTGTTATGGAAGACAGGTGTGTGGTAGATTATAGATTACAGGTGTTTGGTGAATTATAGATTTATGGCATGTGGTGGATTAGAGACTTAAACCTAAAAGGAGTGGAACCCTGAGGCTGGACCCAGAAGAAACAGATCATTCGAACAGGTCCTGGAAAGTTATATGCCACTTCCTCCTTCCCTTCTGGGACATGGTTTCCTGTTTGCGATACTGGAAAGAGCTGCCTCTGCCTCCACCCAGTGCTCCCAACATTGCCAGCTGCCATGAACAGACTGACTACCAAACCAGGACAGCACGGTCATAGCCAGGATGCACCAACAGCATGAGCAGCAGCTGTGACTGAAGCAGCTTCTGAGTGCCTAGAATGCTGAACTCTGGGGAGCTGAACTCTGGCAAACACTTCCTTCTTTGGCCCTAAAGGGAGCAATGGGGTATTCTTCTCAGAACAAGGTTTTTTGGCCTTTGAACCCTTTAATTACTAAAGGTTGAGGTCTTGATGATTCCTAAGATACCCTCAAGACCTCTTTATTATAGTCTTGATTCCAAGTATCTGGCTTATTTTTTAATGCTTATCTCTTTAACATTCATGTGCTTTGCACTCTAAACTGAAAGCTTTTTACATCTGTTTTTTCTTCTTTTTTCTCCTGATTTTCACCACATAGTTGGCTAACATCTACAAACAATACCCAAATAACAGCCTGAACACCAGATTGCTTTGAGATTTCTCCCATCAGGTTAAGTAGTCTACTGCCCTTAATCCCAGTTTAAGGCAAAGTCTCTGGACAAGAGCAAAATGCTGACAAACTTTCTGCCAGAGCATATCACACAGTTTTTAGACCACTTGTCAATACAGTCCTCCTTCCCATCTGAAACTTCTTGAGCCTGGCCTTTCCAATCCACATTTCTCTCAACATTCAGGTCTCTTGAGCTCTGGCCAGAATCTCCCATCAAGCTTGGATCAGAATACTTCAAGGCTTCTCCAGCCATCATCCTCAAACCTTTACAAACTCCTCCCACAGCCATTTGCAAAGGCTTCCAAACCACAGAGTCAGGCAAAGTCACAGCAAAAACCTCACACCTGGTACCAATTTCTGTCTTAGTTACATTTTCATTGCTGTGACAAAATATTCAACACGTACAATTCTGGTTAAAAAAAAAAAAAGTTTACTTCAGTTCACAGTTTCAGAAGGTCCCAGTCTGCTTATGGGCTACCAGCAAAAGCGGAAGCACAGAGGTGCTTCCACAAAAGTGGAAGGGCAGAGGTAAAGGTGGAGGCAGCGCCTCATGGCATTGCAAACAGGAAGTCAAGTCCCAGAAGGAACAGATAAAGTGGTATAATACCCTTCCAAGTCCTGTCCCAGTGACCTGCCCCTTCTAGATCCAGCCTCAGCATTTCACCCCTTCCAGGTTTAAACCTTTAATCCACCACATACCTCTAATCTATAATCTACCACATGCCTGTCTTCCACCACACACCTATAATTCGCCACATACCTGTAATCCACCTCTCCAGAGCAGGCTCCCATCTCTAGACAGTACATGGTTCCACAGATAATACACAGAATCAAAATACATGAGGCTTTTGAGGGACATTCCAGATATAAACCACAATTAACCAGAAAAAGGAAGATACGGATCTACATCCATTCTTCTGAATGTGGACAACCCTTTCCCTAAACACCATTTGCTAAAGAGTCTGTCTTTTCTCTAACACATGTTTTTCTCCCTTTCAAAGGTCAGATGGCCAAAGACGCCATCTGGTTGTTTCTGAACCTGTAATTCTGTTCCACTGATTCACTTGTTTTTGTGCCAATTCTCTGTGTGTGTGTGTGTTTTTTTTTTAAATCACTGTTGCTTTGTAATATAACTTGTTGTCTTGGGTTGTGATGCCTCTTGCCTTTGTCTTGTTGTGCTAAGGATTGTAGTATTTTTATCAGAATTGCACTGAATTTATCAGTTTGGCAATATGGCCATTTAGACAATACTGGTTCTGCCTATCCAGGAACAGGAGACACAGGAGATTTCTTTCAATTTAGTCATTTAGTGTTCTATTCAATTTTTTTTCAGAGTACTACAGATGTATTTTTTTTTAATTTGGTGGTGGTTGTTGTTCTAAAGGCCTTTTACTACCTTGCTTAGGGTAATTTTGAAATATTTAATTTTTTGAAGTTACTATGAATAGGACTTTTTGCCTGGTAGTTTCTCAGTGACTTTCATGGTAGTGTACTAAAATGCTATTGATTTTTGTGTATTGATTTTGTGTCCTACCACTCTGCTGAATATTTTTTACTAGTTTTAAAAGTCTTCTGGTGATGTTTTTGATCTTCTATGTAAAGGATTATGTCATCAATACAGATAATTTGACTTCTTTCTTTCCAAATGTCTCCCTTTTATTTCTCTTGCCTGAGTTCTCTGGCTTAAACCTTTCTACATCATTGGCAGGATTACGACCTAGCACAACCACTTTGGAAAACAGCATGGAGATTGCACAAAAGACTAAAATTGTAAATTCCATTTGACCAAGGCCTACCTTTTGTGGGTATTTTCCTGAAACAGTTAAAACTGTCATATTACAGTGATACACGCATACCCATATTCATAGCAGCACACTCATAATAGCCATGATCTTGGAAGCAGCCTTTAAGTTATCAACAGATGAATGGGCACAAAAATGTTGTTCATATACCCAATGGAGGACTGCTGTGCCAGAAATAATAATAAATTCGAATAATTTTTATAAAAATGCATGTACCTTGAGACTAATGCTAAGCAAAAAAGAAGTTAAATATTACATGGTTTTTCTTACATGAGAAAACCAAAATATAAAGAAAGTGCAAAATATATGGAAAATTAGACAAAACTGGGAGGTAGACTTTGTGGAGATGGGAAGAGTATCTGGGGATTTGGAGAAACAGGAGCAAGGGGAGGGGCAGTAAAAATGATAAAGATGAGATATGCGTATGCACTAATTTCCCACGTTGAATGTAATTACACTGTACCACGCACCATGTATCATGTGCTAATAAAAATAGTAATTATGGAGAAAAACTTCTCAAACCTACAGTGAAGTTGAACTTTATGCTGAGCAGCCACATACACACCATCTAGATGCTACCATTAATGCTTTACTGTGCTTGATCATTAGACTTCCACTCTGCTACCTGCCTCCTCTAGCCAAGCCACCTATTAACCCATTTTAACTCTTTCATACATTGGAAGCCTTACAAACATCACCGTGCTTCTTTCCAAATACATCAGCATTCATATTTTTAACTACGGTTCAAAATTAGCACTTTTCAGGCAAAATTTATACACAATGAATTGCAAAAACCTTAAGTATGCATGCCCTGAGTTTTGACCTGTGTAATTCAAACCCTTATCAAGACAGAAGACATCAGCCCCACGGAGCTCCTTATTTACCTTACATTCGATTAGGTCTGCCTAGTCTTGAATTCCACATCACTGAGATCAGCTAGTATGTGCTCCTCTGTGTGAGGCTTTTTAGTTTCAACTTGCTTTAAAGATTAATCCATTTTGATTGTGTATTGATTGCTTGTTTCTTTATACTGTAGTTACGGTCTCACTTTATGAATGTACCAATCCATCCATTTTTCTACTGACACAAATTTTTTACATTTGAATAAAGCTGCTG
This sequence comes from Ctenodactylus gundi, assembly GCA_004027205.1. NCBI lineage: Eukaryota > Metazoa > Chordata > Mammalia > Rodentia > Ctenodactylidae > Ctenodactylus > Ctenodactylus gundi. The sequence goes on along the minus strand of PVKB01002686.1, from coordinate 94,255 downwards.
TGAATATTCTTATTCAAACCATCTTGTGAACGTAAGTATTTATTTCTCTTGAGTACATACCTCAAAGTAGAATTACTGGGTCTCAGGTGGGTAGGTGTGTAGCTTTTAAAAATCTGCCAAACTATGTCTAAACCAGTTGCACCATTTTACACTTTCAGCAACTGTGTATGAGAGTTCTCATGGCTGCACATTCTTGTCAAAATTTAGTGTACTAGATTTTTAAATTATAAGTATCTGGTATGTGTATAGTGGTATTTCCCACATAAATAAGCTTATGTGCTTAATAAATATATTTTATGATGATTCTTCCATTGCTTTTATATTTTAGTATATTTGTTTTGTTTTTATCACTTCTTCTAAGATCTATGAAATATGCATTGATTGTTCTTATGGATTTTGGCTTCTTAAAAAGTTTTAGTGCATTAATCTACTCATATTGTCTCAAAGATATTATTTTGCCTTTTTTATTTTCATTTTATGACTCATCTACTCAGCTATCATACTGACTACTGAACTTTCTGAAGAAAGGTATATTAATTAAATACTGCTTGTTGTATATTACCTCAAAATGTAGAAACTTGGAGCAACAAACCTTAATTATGTCAGTTTCTGAGGATCAGGACTTCAGGGCAGATTGGTTCAGTAGTTCTGAACCAATTTCTCATGAGAATGATGCTGAGATGTTAGGTTATCAGGTTTTCAGGTGGCTGAGATGTGACTGGATGGTCCAATCTGCTTTCAAACGAGTTTCTAATGGTTTGTGGCCATATTTAGTCTCATATCATCAATGATCCCCAACTTTGATTAGAAAATACTTATAAAATTCACTATGATTTTGTTTGGGGGACATATTTTATCATGTTTAGCATAAAAGCAGCAATTTATAGGTTTCTAATTATTTCTTTTTTGTGTAGTTAATATTGCCAAGTTCCTGTTGACAGAATCATATTATTTCCTCCTTAACCTGCTCATGTGCCTTTGATCAAATTCCTCATGTTAGACCATTCTTGCATTCTTAAACAGTACCTGATTAAACCATTCTTAAATATTCTCCCCGCTTTTATTTGCTGATATTTTTAATAGGTATATGTGAATCCATTCGCTAAATAGATTGCCTATTTGTTTTACACAAATGTCTTTAAGCACAATAAAGATAGAACTTAGTATCTGACACATAGTATAATGTATTCTTTAGCTATTAATATTTTCTGTGGCCTTAGGCCTACATTTAAAAGTTATTTTTAATTTTTTTTCAAAATTATTTTAATCACTCCCACAGCCATATATCCACTGACCACTTAAACAACTCTATTTAAACAGTTCAGATGTGTTTGCTGTTGGTCCTTTTATGCTATAGTTACCTTTTTTTTTTCTTTTCTTTAGAAAAGGTCTCACTCTGTCATCCAGGCTGATCTTGGATTCACTAGAGAGCCTAGGCCAGCCTTGAATACACAGCGATCCTCCTGCCTCAGCCTTCTGAGTATGTGGTACTGGGGGAAAATCCCAGGGCATCACACCTGCTAGGCAGGTGTGCTAACAGCGGAGCTACACTCCAGTCCTAGTTTCCCCTACTTTTGATTCACATCTTCTCAGTACATTTTCAAATTAACTATTCAAAAGGAATGGCTTATGATTAGGTGATGACACTCAGCACAACAGCAAACAGCTCTGGACCAGTGGGCCCCAAAGGACTGTAGCAATTTGAAGTCTTAATGCCATAAGGCTCTATTTTATCAATGACTAATGGCTATCAAGTGATGGTTTACAGAATTTGCACTCAGGCAGATTTCTGATCGGGGTGAGGAATGTATGATGATTCACAAATCATTTGGTGCTGGAGATTTCAAATCCAGGGCCTCACACATGCACAAAAGCTCTACTACCAACTGCATCCCCAACTCAAAGCATTTTTTAAGCGATAAACATTTACTTTAGGACTTGAGGAATGGCTCAGCGGTTACTGGAGTTCAATTCCACAGCACCACATAAACTAGGCGCCGTGGTGCACACCTGTAATCCCAGTTCTACGGAAGCGGAGACAGGAGGATTGCTTTGAGTCCAAGGCCAGCCTGGGCTCCATAGTGAATTCAGGACCAGCCTGGACTACAGAGCCAGACCCTGTCTCAAAAATAAATAAATAAACAAACATTTATTTTAGAAAACACTTTAAATCAAAGAAAGTATGAGAAAAATAAAAATCACCCAGTTTCCTTTTTCAGGTGAGAGCACTGTTACCATTTTATAGTTCTTAATGGCGGTTTGCCTATTCAAACGATATTTTCTTATGATTATGACTACATTTATTGCTACATATTTCATTTAAAGCATCAATAATGAAGATTATATGTTTTAAGTACAGGGAGGTAACTACAGTGACATTAGGGGGCCTATAGGTGGATTGGCAACCATACAGCCAACCACTCTTTTTAAGGAATTAAGGATTGGTCTAAGACATCTGCCTAAGCTAAAGAGATTACTAATTTCATTTAAACTTGTACTGTGTACTCTTAAAAATGGTACCTGTATCCCCATTAATAATTACGATTACAAACTTCATGCTTCTTGAAAGTGACATATCAAGGGCTGACCTTGTCCCAATCCTGCACTTAACAACTATTGACGTGTGGCTTTACGGGACAGGGCCTGCCTCTTGGAGGTGAGTTAAGAGGGGACCCTCCTGCTGTAGTAAGTGGAATTATCACTTTAATTAACACATTGTCTTCAAAGAGCTGGATGTTTTTAAAGTGATTTTGTTGATGTCATTTCACCTGAAAGTTTGTGATCGGTTTGGTTATTACTTACACTGAATATTAGTGTTCTCTTTCCTGATTGTAATTAAATTATTAGTACCTAAGCAAAAAAGCGATTAAGAGCTATGGAAATGTAATTGCTCCACCAACTGGTCAGCTATAATATTTTATCACAGCAATAGAAATAAAACAGTATAGCTTATAAGAGAATTTCGTTTTAAGAGTAAACATAAAAATACAATAAATTTTTAAAGTTATTTTTTAAAAGCTCAGTGTCTGTAAAATCAATTGCTTTCCTCTTTTTTGCTTCATGCTGGTGGATATTTTAAAACTTATTTTCCTGTCCAAATTACATTACAAATTCTTACGAGTTTATTAAATTTGTGTTCTCGGTTTCTTGAGTAAGCTAGCAGCTTAGATGGATTTAAGGTAAGACTTTTCCCAAGGATATTTAACATTGAAAGTGAACTCTTAACCCCAATGCATATCAACTAAATTAATTTATTAATGTATCAATCTAAAAATACCTCCAAACAATATCTGGGTAGTCTCCACAGAATTGTTCTTAGCTGGTGTCTTTGACTCACAGTATAAAAGAAAGATTATTTCTGGTAATTGTCTTATCTTTTTATTTGTTTCTTTTCCCTAATCCTTTGAGTTATTAACCCTTCTTCAAGGGACAGAAATCAGTCTATAATATGCCTGCCTCTCTGAGATCTTCCCAAGACAGAGCGCTCCCAGTGTGCCTTCCCAGCCCATGAAAGAGATACTCAAAGAAAGCGGGACTAGGAGGCAGGATTCTGGAAAGCCAGTTTTCCCTCTGCTGCTGACTTCCTATTCCTATTCTGGGCCTGAGTTTCCACATCCATAACTTGAATCCCTCGTCAAGATCACCTTGACTCTGGCATTACCAGTCCATAATTTTAAATTGCTCATGAGTTGGAATTACACTTGTGAATGACAAAACATTCAATTTTTTATGAAACATGGATTCACTGGAGCTGCATGTCTTACCTAAATTATAAAAGAAGGTATGTCAAATATCACAGTGAAAGGAGAAACAGGTGTGTAGCGGTGCTTTTGCGCTCTGTGGTACACACACATTCAGTTTTTTCACTTTCTCAAATTTTATTAACAGCAATAATGATGGTAAACCTCTAGGACATAGTCAATTTTCAGGAATCCCTCCCTCGAATTTGTGAGATTTTTTTTCCAAATGTATGCCAAAGTATACATTGCTCCCATGTGTTTTAAGTAGGTGAGAAGCTGAGATGTAATGTTCAACTTCCAGCATTCGCCAGTCCCTACCCTGTCTGGGTCAGCAATGATCACATGAACAGCTATTATGGCTTCACTAATTTTTGTTGGTAGCTCTCTGAGCTCTTCGATATGCAGCAACTGTAGAATCTGAGCAGCTTCATTTAGAACTGCATCTTCTATGTTAAAACCAAGAATATGTTTGCCTAAAACAACAAGAAAGACTTCTTTTGCTTGATTTTTTTTTAGCAATTGCATCTTGTGTTAGGCTGAATAGCCTTAAGCAACACCAGATAATCAACATGACACTGAATCAGAGAGAATAGCTAAAGCCATCATGCCAGCCTTATTAACATCAGGATTATTTACATCCAAACTGATCAATGGCTCTGCATTTTTAGTTGCATCATCAGTATTTCTGCATTATCAGTTATTAAGCCCTTGTATGTTTAAGCAATATTTCCATATTCAAGTCTAAGAGCAAAACCAAGAAGCCAGTCAACTGCTTGTTGTCAATCCCAAATTTTCAAAGGACAGCTAACACCTCTGAGATATTCTTCAAAGAACTTGGGCCAGTCACTGCTGTGCATGTTTCTTAAATTACCTCTGTTTTCAATCTTGTAGTGTCTAAACTTTCTGGTCATCAAGCCAATAAAAAAATTTCTAAATTCTGTTTCATCTTTGCAGTTGAACTAGTGGAGTTGTGGTAGTCAAGAACCTTCAGATTCCATCAAAATATGGTCCCTATTTTTCACCTGAATCTCCACCAGGAGAGGAGAAGCAAGACGCAACCGGCAGCTCAGGCACAGGCGATGTGGCAAGAGTCATGTGCACACATTTACACACATCATCCTTCTCTAATTCACTTTCCATTACCCCAGTAGCAAAACACAGGGTTACTTTCTCTGAATATGTATCTTTAAATAGTCTAGGCTTAGTAATTTTAGGGAGTTTCTACTAAAGTCACTTATCTCCATGTCTCTAAAAAGGGTGGCTTGGAGACAGTCAGTAAAGAAGAATGAAACCGTCAAACCATCTCGGAAAGATGTGTGTGTTTAAGTGATGACTTCTTCAGGTATTCATTTAGGAATGTTGCGCAGTCACTTATTTGTTGCTGGGATAGAATACCTACCAGTCACAACTGAAAGAAAAAAGATTTATTTTAGCTCACAGTTTCAGAAGATCTCACACAGTCTACTCATGGGCAGCTGGCACTGATGGAAGCTCTTTGTTGGGGTCTAGTCAAAAAAAAGTTCTTCATGGCATGGAAGACAGAAAACCAAGTAAAGGAGGAAGGTGTTCATGTTTTGGAGGTAAGATGAAGGCCACAGCTTTCCAGGAAAAGTTGTAATCATGTTTTTTCTTCCTTCTTTTACTTAGATCAAGCTGTCAGTTGGGCCCCCCACAACCAGGGTGGACACCCTTCCCTCATTTCCTGGCCCACAAGTCAATCAAACACATCTGAAAGCGCTGCTCTGGATTCCCCACAATCTCAACAAGTTGACACAATCCTTCTAGGTCGAACCCCAAGCATCCATTCCTTCCAGCCAGGCCGCACCTCCCAACAACACACAATTTCACAGGCAACCCACAACATCTAAATACATGAGGTTCTGGGGGGACATTTCAAATCCAAACTATATACATGTGTTGTGCACTAAATGAATGCCAGCCTCTGTGCAAGGAACAATATCTTCAAAGAAAGAGGTGAATGAGAAAGAGGAGCATTTTGTAGGACAGGAGATTGAGTAGGACAGGTTATTTGGGAGTTCATCCACTAAAATTATTTTACACGGAATGGCCATTAAATGCTGGCTCTTTGAGGAAAAAAGCCTTGAGCATCATAGTGCGTTTAATGAAATTTTAGTTGTAAGAAGATATGGTGGTAAGCAGGGCATGCTGGTAGTATTTCAAGGTATCTAAGATGCCATGATATCTGTCTGGAAAATAGAAGATGGTAAATTACTTAAATGAAAAGCACTATGTACAACGCCTGAAGAGTTAGACTGGAGATGGTCAGTAAAGAAGAATAAACCTGGGTAAAGAAAAAGTCAGAATAAATATGTGCCAGCACCAGAAGCAATTAGAGCCTGGAACGTTTGCTTTCATAACAATAGAGTGTGCTGGATAGCAGAGAACTCATGAAGGCTTACGTGTCCTGATTTCCCCCATTCTTTTGTTACTCAGATTGTTACCTACAGAACATGAGTTTTGCGCATTCCCACCCACACGTTCTCACACCCTCTTGTATTTTCATGGTGCTGGCCATGACTCATTCCACACCTCCTTTTGCTTGCAAGCCTCCCGTCACAATGTGCTCTCACTACGACTTCAGGGTTCCATTTACCATGTATGATTCAGGCTGGTTTCACTTTCCACATTTATCCTTCACCACTTAGGACCCCATATCTTGAAGCAGCTGGATCTGGTTGAATACCAGGGACACCAAGTGAATAACTGCTTTCTCTTCTTGCTAGATTCTGGCATATCTCTAGCATTCCCACAGGGCACAGCATCCCTCCCTTCCTAGGTCAAATATGAAATAGCCACATTTGGGGAATTGCTTTCGTGGAAACAGGCGCTGAGGAAGTGATGAACCAAATGCACACTGCTTCAAAGGCCAACACTCCTCAGAAGATAAAAGGGTGGTTAGGATACTTCCCTCTACTCCTCTGTGAGCCCCACCTTGGTCACTTGGAAAGTGTGCTCATGCTTCCAGATGTGACGTATATTTTCCTCCAAGATTTGCTCTTCAAACTAGTAATGACAGGATGTTATAAATGTTCTCATGTGAAACTAAAAATACTTTTGAAATTTCTCTTTTGGGATTTTGAGAAAAAAATTATATCACAAAGAATTTAAGAATGAGTTTATAGCTGAAACCCTTTTCAAAATCATCCCATTAAATGACACTGACCTCTGCATGAATTTCCTATCTCAGAATAAAACATATTTTCTCTGAAGATATTTAAAAGAAAGTGCTGGATTCTTTAAACAGAATTCCATAAAGGAGCTTCCAAAAGTTTTCTAAGAAATGTAGTACCTTGGTCTCCCAGATATACTGTTTTAATGTATCTGAATGGATTAAGGCTGGAGTATTTACTTTATGAAGTTCAAGAAAACTACAATATTTGGTTCCTGGAACAGTGACTCATTTCTCTCGGCAGGGTCACAAATTTTGACAAAACTTCCAAGTTTTCTCATTGTTTCCAAATTGCATTTTGGGGGGACTTCTTTGACACCAGGAACAGGTTTAGTTGAACCCCATTCTCCCAAGGACCAGGAGCCAAGCGCTGCCTCCTGTCAGATCAGCAGTGGCACTGGAACCTAATACATGTGCACTGGCAGGAGACAGAGCTTTGTTTATCTGTCCTGGTGGCCTGGTCCTTTCAAGGCCATGGAATGGTACTAGTCTGGGCCTGGAGATTGGGGACCCCTACCCTGTAGCAGAAATAACCCAATGAAAACCTGAACGAGTGAACTGAATACACACTTATCAAAAGGAGAAAAACAAATGGCAATGAGTACATTAAAAATATTCAGCATTATTGGCCAGTAGGTAAATGCAAATCAGAGCAACACTAAGTTTCCATCTCATCCCAGTCAGAAAGGCCATTAAGAACACGAAAGGCAACAGATACTGGCAAGGATGTGGGGCAAAAGGGACACTTCTACATCGCTACTGAGAACATAAACTAGCACAACCGCTATGGAAAACCGGTTTGGATATTCTTCATGAAACTTAAAATAGGAAAAGAATTCAAAGAGAAATTCTGTTTGACTCAGCTACATGTATCCTGGATATACTCCTGAAAGAATTAAAGTCACTCCATGCTTTAGTGATGCATGCATGCCCATGTTTATGGTAGTCCGATTCACAACAGCCAAGCCCTGGAAACAGGGCCCATCGACAGATGAATGGATAAAGAAAATATGGTATATGTAAACAACGGAATATAATTCAGTCATGAAGAAGAAATAAATCATGTCACTCACAGGAAAATTAATGAGACACAAGGGGTTAAGTAAGTGAAATAAGTCAGATATTATGTGGTTTCTCTTATATGAGACACCTAAAAAATAAACAAGTAAAATAAAGAAGAGATGATCAGAAACAAAAAGAATTTTGGAGTTGGGAAAGAATTTGGGGGAAAGAGAAAATAAAGATGGGTAGAGGAGTTGAAAATTACTAAGAAATTTTATATACATGTACCAATTCCCTAAATAAATTGAACTGTTATACATTGCAAATGCACTAATAAAAGTAAAATAAAAATGCACATATAAAAAGAAAAATATGCTATTTCCATATTTCACTTTTTGTATAGATTTTGTTTGTAAAAAATAACTTACTGTGGGTCCTCTTAAAACGTTTCACTGTCTGCATTCAAAGCCTACAACATGAGTGCATGATCTACCCATGAACAGAAAAATGGTCACCACAGCGAAGCACATTAACATATTCATCCCTCATATGTATTCACTGTGTGTCAGTCTACTCAACTGGCAAAAATCTTGACCACAATGCACTCTTTTTAGTTACAAATCTCATGTTGCAAAGTAGGTTTCTGGACTTTGTCCTATCTGCCACATATCATTTCATCCATATCTGCTGCTTTGTATCGTTTGATTTACAGCTTCCCATTTCCTCTCATCACTCCATCCCTGGTTACCACCACTTTATTCTATCTCTATATTTAACTTTATACAAATGGTATGGGTCATCTGGGAGACTTGACACAGCTGGTTTCCTGGTGGTTAGCAAGGGAAAGCATGGCTGTCCACACTTCTCTGCTCATTCCTCCGGAAGTGACCCATCCATCTCTGCCACTACCAGACTTTTTGCTTTCTTCTTTCAGAGAAGACAATCCAAAGAGAACCGGCTTCCTGTTGGGCCACAGGATGGGCCTAGGAAAGGGAAGTGTTAACGAGAACGCTCCTTTAGCCAAAATGGAATGAGGAAGGAGCCACGTGTGGTAAGTGTGTATTTTGGCATGGTTTTGGACTAGCGAAACAAAGATGAAAAAAGTAAAGTAAGCAGCGGAGAAAAGAGTGAAAAGAAAAAGGAGAATGTTGAGAAAACATGGAAGAGAGTTTGCCTAGTTCTCTTCATAGTGTTTTCTTTCAGTAGCTGATTTTCCTAAGGGTTGAGGACAGCTTGACTCTGGCGCCTAAGACATCCTGCAATAACCTTTGTGTCTGCCCCCTTTGTGTGGGACCAACTCACCAAAAGCCCACAAACTCTGGCCTCCTGTTGCTCTTACGGGACAGGTTATCCCGACTGCTCTGGCAGAGAAGGGGACAAGTACACACAGGAGCTGAAGTTTTCTAAATTGCCTAGTGCTGTGACACTATGACAGAGTCTGCCTTTATGATTACCAGCAACATTGAGCAAAAATGTAGAATTCTGTTACACTGCATTTTCTACACCCAAGATTTATCTGTTTTAATGTATGTAACCAATTCTAACTGAAATTAGGATTATTTGCCTCTGTGACCATTCTTAATACACACTATCACTTAGAATGCCAATGTCTGTTTATACAATGTTATATTGTCCGAGGGATTTAATTTATCAATTGGCGAACAGAATCATTAATATGCGAGTTGGAATAACTACTTTTTTAGATGAGAAAGATTCAGGAACAATGATACTATTCAAAGTCCTCAAACTCCTAAATTGGATAAGTTTAGAAAGACACCTTCTTTGATTTTAATTACTCATGTAGTCTATTACTTGTGTAATCTCTGTCTGTCAAAAATACAATGGTTCTGACCCTCCTTTAAGTAAAACTGCTGGAAACGAACTCTTTGTTTCATTTAACACTTGCCAAAAAGACTCCAGGAAGAGAATGTTATAGCCTAATTCTAGCTCATGGACAAATCTTTCATAACCCAATTATGAAAGACTACCACAGGAAAATGTGTTTATGTTGGTGCTTTGCGTTGTGTTGTGTTGTGGTTTGAGCTCAGGGCTTTCCCACTTGAGCACATCCCCTGTCCGTTTTTATTTTTGATTTTCGGCAGAGTCTCGCTGAGTCACTAAGTTGCCAAGGCAAGACTCAAACTTACGATCTTCCTGCCACAGCCTCTGAGAGTGCTGGGATTGCAGCCCTGTGCCACCAGGCCTGGCTTTTGTTGCATTGGAGAGGAGACGACTGGTGAGAAGAAAAGAACGAAAGAAAGAAGCACAGTTGACTCAGAAAGTGCAGATCTGCTTACAGGAGCAAAAGTTTCACTAAGGAATAATAAAAAGTGAGGGCAGTAGTGAGATAACAATGAAGAAAAAGGGAAATCTTAATAAATTTTGAATATGCCTCTGAAGTTGGAGAGAATCATGGGAAAGGAATGAAGAATAAAAATTGCCTTTTTTGGTTTATCATTACTGAAGCAAAATGAAAACCAAGCAGAAGACCCTTGGATAATATTAAGACTGAAATCCAGAAGGAAACAATGGAGACAAGCACAGAACAAAGATTCCACCTCTATTCACCGAATGTGGGTAGCACAGGTCACGTCTTACTTAAGCCAGACTCAAAAATTACCTCGAGCTTTCAGCACTGTTGGGTCAAAACCTCATTTCCAGCTATGAGTCTGAGAAGTCTCCTCTGTTCGCTAGATTGCCCCCAGACTGGCCAAGAAAAGGACTTGCTCTAACTTTGGTCTGACATTAGCCAAAATCTGCTCCCATCTTCCATAAATAAGAAATTGGAGATTTTATTCCACAGTCAGCATGCTCAAATGCCTTTTGGATTTCTCTACATCATCTTTATAAAATTTTATGAAGGTGATGGTGGATAGAATTCATGAAATGGTCATTTAAAATGTGACTATATGAATGATTATTTGAAATAAACCAAGGTGATTGAGAGTATCTGAAGTTGTCTAAAGATTGATTTATGCCAACAGGCACACATTTGGAAATGTAACAATTTTAGCACTGACAATGTTACCTAGTGGTTTGGAGTCAGGTAACTTAGATTTGAATACTGGCTGTACAACTTACTGGCCATGTAATCTTAACCTCAGTTTCCGTATCACTTAAATAAAGAATTCTTGCCTCACAGACCAGCAGTTCTTCATAAATTGTCCCCAGACCAGCAGCTTCAGATTTATATTCTGGAAACTTGCTAACCTGCACATTCTCAGGCTCCATACAAGATCTACTGAGTCAGACACTAGGGGGTGAGGACCAAAGTCTGTGTTTTAACAGTTCTTTGGGTGACTCTGATGCTTGTGAAAATTTACAAATTACTGTTATAAGTAAGCAGAGAGGGATTGTAACCAGCCAAGGATATAACACATATAAATTTGTATGAAGTAAGAATAAATTCAATGCTCCATAATTTCCAGGGATGGGCATAAAGGTGATGGTAGTAAATCCTTCACAAAGTAGATTAGGAAGATTCCACGATACGATGCCACTGAATGGAAACTCTTACCTCCAGAAAAGTAAAATCTAACCCAGACACATGAGAGGTAACAAACATTTCATTGTTTTCTAAAATTGCTCAAAGATCAATCTGGACAAAATTCCATTTGAGACACAGTCATGTCAACTGATTCCTTTAACCGTTTAGCACACATTTTTTGACTCCAAGTATTTTGCAATCCCCCAAAACAAGATAAAAATAAATCAGCCATCACAACTTTTATCATCAATAAAAGCTACAGGTTATGATTCTATACCCAAATTCTACTGTTTACTGTGTATATGGAACACATATTGTTGTTTGAACTTAGAAAAAAATCACCATTTGTCTGACTGTGTGATGTTGAACAAAAGCTTATTTCTTTTTTTTTCCAGTAAGACTTTCACTGACCCCTCTTGGTCAGTTATTTCTGCAGTAGGGCTAGGAGGTAACCCATTAAAAAGGAGCTCAGAAGATTGATCTGATTTCTAGGTGAGGTATCAAGACAACATAGTATGAGCAGATAAATAAATACCAATTTCATGGTTCTTCTGTCCAATTATTCAAGAAATAGTTTGAGTTTCGACAATGATCCAGGCCTAGTGATAAGGCACATAGCCTTTCATGATACTGACAAGAAAGGGAGGTGACAGATATTAACCAGCCTATATATAATTGTTTAAAAAACTATAATTGTGATAAATGCTACGAAAATGAGATTTATGGTATTATATGAGCTTGAAGAATGAGATGAGAATCAATTCTTGGGTTGGAGAAAGTTTTCCTGAAGAAGTGAGTTTTCCTGAGATCAGGAGCAGACAATTTTCAGAGGCTCCATGATCATGACTCTTTGTTTTAGTGCCTTTATAATTTCTCCTTCAAGAAGAGCAGGACCCACGACTTGCTTTCAACCAGCAAAGATGAAGGGAACTCATTCTTAGGAGTTCTCTAAGACTTCAGGTGATAATATACATTAGATCTAAATGTTTGCAGAGGAAATGTAGGAAGCAAATGAATCCGAGAAAAAAAATCTAGAAGGTAAAATTGAGAGAACTATGGATTAAAAATGAAAATGTGGGACAGGGAAATATCAAAGACAACCTCCTTTGTCTCTGTTTTGCTATCCTTGGGACTAAGACCATTGAAAGATTGTCAGATTTGAGACAAACAGTCAAAGCTCAAGAGTTTTGTTTGTACCTTTTACAACCAAACTGTATGAGATGTGTGGTGTCTATGGGACATCCAAAAGATGTCAAATAGTTTCAGGGAGCCACTCAGAGCTCTATGAGATGCTCTGGGAAGATGAATATTTGGGGATTTTGCAACCAACAAAGTACCAGTGGGTGTGAATTTTCTTACCCAAAGAGCAAAATAGAGGAAGTAAAGAGGCCTCAATTTGAACCTGTGGGACTCCTCTAATTAATTACTAGTAGTGAGGAAGAGGGCTGGAGGGAGGAGAGAACTACCAGAATTAAAAAGGGAAATAGCAGTGCCTAGTGACACTAGCCTGGCTGTCTCTTCAGGTGTCTCTCTTGAGTGGCGCAGCTATCTTTGCCACAAACAAAACTTGGCCATACTACTTTCCTGGAATTACTTGGAATCTTGCCTTATACTTTGTCTTTAACCCAGAGCACGTAGTAGGCACTAGCCAAATATTTTCTGCTTTGGCTCATTTCTTTGATATTCAAGAAAGGACGGAATGAATAGATGTGGAGACCCAACTCCTTCAAGCACATAAACAAATGAGTGGAGTACAGGATATTGTTTCATTAGGTAGAAGGTAAATACATAGCTACGTAACTAAAATAGTTCAAAAGCCATTTCAGTAGTTTCTGTTGCTGAAATGTTTGATCAAAGAATTTAATCTCTCGGAGATTTGGAGAACTGATAACAAAACAGGACTTTTTGGCTCTACATTGCGATCAGAAGTTAATTATTGTTCCTGCCTTTGGTGTTCTTGCTGCCAGTTATTCAAGAAGGTGAACTCCCAGTGTAAAGGTATTGGGGGAAATTTGTTTACTTATTCAAAAATTGCAAAATGAACTTATTTGTATTAATTATCAAACTTTGACCAAAACTCACTAGCTTTATAGGTATTTGAGAGTAAGTATAAACACCCAATGTCTTATCAGATCCTAGCAGATAACATAACCTCAATAAAATAACCAAATTCAGACCCTTCAAAAAATGATGCTAAGAAACAATGCCCCACCTCACCCCTAAAAAGCACTTTGATAACCTTCAGAGCTTTGAATCTTAAATAACCTATTTGCATTGGCTGTGGTAGAACTTGTACCGGGAGGCACAGGCATCTTCTTCTAATAGACCCAAATGACAACATCACAATTTGTTATGAATTTTTTCAAAACAATCTTCAGTGTTTCAGGAGGGAAGAAATGGCCTGAACTCATTTCTCAGTGGTCAAGCAGTTTATAACCTTTATATCAAAGACCATTTGGAGGCAACACAGCTCAGAGACTATAAATAGCATAATATCAATAATTGTTGAAAATGGTTGACTACAATCTATTGCAGTAAGAGAAAGAGAGAATAGAATTTTCTCAAGGCAGTAAGAAAGACATTGCTTGTAAACTAAACATAGTTAGTCATCCTGGCTCATGCTGATTGCTTGTAACAGTAAGCAGTAGGCATGGGGCTGGGAACAGGGAAGAAGTCACTGTGTGCTAAGAGAAAAAGATTTTGGTTACAGAAAGGCAGAGAACAGAAACTTAAGCTTCTATCAAAAGCATAAACTCTCTGACTTCCTGCCCATGGGGCTTGGTCATGCCAGCCCTCTCACTGGAAGGCTGACTGTAAGAAAAGCTCCAAAGACCTAAGAGCTTCATGAGAGCGTGATCTCATTTGAGTTGCAAAGACATGTTGACCATGGTCTGCTCTGTGCCTGATGAGAGTAGGGAAGGGCAACGCTCTAAGCCACACGGCATGTTGCATTTTCCCAAGCTGTGTATTTCTCAAAATAACCAGTTTTACATTAAATTTTGGCATATGTCTTTCTAGTCCTTTGAAATGTAGCACAATAAACAAGTACATGGAATTTTTAGGTTCACTGTACACTAGTTTACTCTTCACACTATTGAATAAACTCTTACTACATGGTAGGCACATTAATAGACACGAAGGTGACACAGATAAGTAAGATTACTTACTCATCTTGTGTGTTTTGTGTCCTTCAGTGCAATAAGAAATAAGCCATGTAGACAGAGGGAGGTAGTTTGTTCACGCGTGAGTCTCAGGAAATCAGAGGTGCTAAAACTTCAGAGTCCTTCCCTTGGCTTCCCTCGTCCTCACTCAGCCATCTCTAATGGGAGGCGCGAGAAAAACCCTCAGGGTAATGGCATTAGGAGAAAGAATTAGAATCCTAACTGTCCTCACATATTTTGTCATGTCTATCTGTTTGCTACAGAAAATGCTGCTGCTCTCTCTATATTAATATTATTTCTAGCATTGAATATTCTCTAAGGTCACACATTCACTCGTGAATACAAGGATAATTCTTTATTTTGTTCTTAGAGACACCTTTTGTGAACATAAAAATTATGGTAAGTGCTACCTTAGGTCAGGTCAGAGCAAAAAGACTCAAATAGGCCAGAGGCAAAAGCAGCCAGAAAAGGAGGTAGACTGAAATTCTAGGTGAAAGCAAACAACACAGAGGCCCCTCAGGATAAAAAACAACTGCAGTAGTTTTTACAGGAAAAAAAAAAGACGATACATTTCATATCTGCCAAGCGCTTACCACGCGCTTGAACAGTGATCAAGGCAATTTCAGTCCTCACGGTGTAATTAGGGGATTGGTATTAGAATTCTCATTATACAGACAAAATTTCTAAGGCTAGAGAAGTTGCATGATTCTTCTAAGTTTATCCAGCTACAGCGTGGCAAACTGCACCTTGCACCCCCAGATCAGTATTCCTAACCTCAGGAAACTCAAGCCAAGAGAAGAAAATCAGTTAAGAGAAGCCTCATAGTGTGCAGATGGTACTTGGGCTTAAGACTCACGTCATGTTTTTGTTCTTTTTGGGTGGAGGGGAGATACGAGGTCCATTTACTATTTTACCTGGTTACCTTTCCAGTTTCTGCATAGGGAGCTGTGTCTTACTTGCTCACCACCAGTCCTTAACGTCTTAAAGTGGCCACCAGCCTGTAGCCCAGACTCTCCAGTAATGCAGCCGATGAACTCCAGCTTGACCACATGAGTTCAGGCAGGGTAAGAACACTTACTTGTATGAAGCTGAAGCGAGAAAGGGCCATGATGTGACTGAAATGACTCATTTCTGTCTGCACAGTGCAGATGCGTGGGAAGTAGCCAGCCTCATTAACTCACAGGGAAGGCATGGGCCGGGGGAGGGGAACCGTACAGATAAACTTTTCCCCTTAGTATGAGCGCTCAGTGCTTCCTTCCCCTCCTGGCATACACATGAGGCCGCTCGAGGACATGAGTGGGAGAAGGAAGCAGGAACAAACTCAGTTTGGGGAGCCTCGTACAAATCGTCATACTGCAACAAATTTCCTAGAATATAAAGACGCTTGGCTTGATGCGTGTGCACGTCGCCTGCGGGTCCCTAAGCATTTCAGGGCTTAAGGCAACGCCAGGCTCAGTGTTTGCATGCCCGCATTGTTCTCCTGAGGCAAAGGAAAAGTCCTTTTTGATTCCTGCTTCATCCATACGGGAAAAAAAAATACATACTAGAGAAGTCCTTAGTGGTAACCGCACAGCAGTGAGAACAACAGAAATATTTTAAAGATAAAGTTCTTCAGTTGCTGTGGCCTTTTAATGTGGCAACTCAGAAAAGGGTGCTAAAACTGATAAGCAGATTTTCTTTGGGGTGAAGTAACATATCAGACACTGGATAGAAAGAATAAGCATGCTTGTGTTGTCTAAAATATTATCTGGCTTTGTACAGCGTGGGTCTGCTTAAGACATCATTGTTTATATCCTGCAAAGCTGATTGAGCTGTTTTCTCACCTTTTCACAACAATCTTATAGGAAGCCCTTCTGTTTCATTTGTATCTGGCATAAAATCTCCCGGCAGCCACTCGGCTTTCCCAAGGAAGGCGGCCCACCACAATGACCCAGTCCCTTCCCCACATGCCATCATCAGCTGCCTTTCCCTTAAAGTAAGAGGGGTTTTGGCAAAAATAAACACTTTTGCCAAATTTAAGCCTTCTTCTTTATGGTGATTCCTAAATAAGCTACTGTAGCTCACTTTGAGAAACTGGGATTTCTTCTTGATGCTCAGGACAGCGCATACTGGTCTCTCTTCTTTTCCCCTACATTTCCCTTGCTGGTGGAGAGGAAATGAACGAATCTCTTTTCCTCTGGTTCAGAATGTGCATTAGTGAACTTTAGGAGGACCAGTGCTCCTCCACGTGGGGCTTTCCCAACTCTGTCCAAAGCCAACTTTCTTGGGAGGCCTTGGTCACTATGAGGGCAAATCCCACCTGCAGGAGCCAAACACCTGGGCAAAGGCTCGCTGGCTCTTTCAGAGCCAGCATGACTTTGTGATCAGTCAAGAAGAGCCCTGAATCCACAGGGTTTCTCTCTATCTTTCTGGAAAGTTCAGATCCAGAAAATTTTTCTTCAACTATCGCTTTATTTTTACTATCTTATAAGACTGATTTATCAAAAGTCTGTTTCTTTTGCGACTTGCCTCAAACTCTTAAGAAGCACAGGAACTGTGAATAAAGTTTAAAACTGGTTGTCATCATCTGGCCATGCTATTCCCCCTCACCTGAACAAAATGGAAAATAATTTAGAATCATTTTTCTAATGAGTAACTTCTAGCTACGAGCTTTTGGCCTGATACCGAGACAAATATAAATAGAATAACTCACTCATTCGTATAAAAACATCTCATCTTCAATACACAGTTACATACAAGCCCAAAGTAAACTTATTTTGCTATCGCCTTGCCTTCTCTGCTCTGTCTCCCCATTTTCAATTCCATAAAGTCAAAAAGAGTCCCACTTTAAAGATAAGTAAGCTGGGTTGCAGAAAGTCAATTAATGAGAGAAAGGATATACACTTAAATTATAGAGAAATAATAAGTGAAAACAACTAAGGTTATAAACCTCACTTAGTCTAAAGATTGGAACCCCCAGCCCACACTGACGCAGTCACTGGACCTGGACAACTTCGAAGGCTCCTTTCTCTTCACCGTTCACTTCTCAAGATGAATGATATTTTTGGAACTTTTATTTTTTATTGAAGGGATGTTATCAACTGCTGTTTGTGATGTAAAAAAAAATTCAATTTCCATTTAGGTGAAGCCTATTACTCAAAATCAGATAGTGTAATTCAGTAAACACATCCAGCAAATTAATAAAGCACAACACATAAAGAAGTGAGAACAATTTAGTCAGAGTATTTGAGGCAGAAGTCCGTGCACATAAAACCTACTTATGACTCAACTCCGTTTGTCTGGAATCAAGAAACAATACCAAAATAAACCCCATTTTAAAAGAAGCAGACGTAGATATCATTCTAAGCTTCTTAGGAAAGGGGCAAAAATTCTAACGGTGGCAAATCAAGACAGTTGTAGAGACAAGAACTGAGAATAATGCCTCTCTACTCTGGCACGGATGTTATCCGACCACAGAACTAGCATCACCCTTTCAGCCTAACTTTCTCCAGACATTAGAATCGGCACAGTTAAGGTCACAGCGCCTGATTTTCGTCTACAGGAATCAACACACTGCAGAAACACATTAAGAGAAGCGAATCATGTATATTCTCGACAGGAAGCTGGATTTCAAATCACGTCGGCGATGAACCAAGTGGCTGTCTCCCTTTATTTGCACCTATATATTTGAGAAAAGGGGGGGAGGGGCACATATCCAAGTTTACTTTTTAAAAACTAAATAACATTGCCTTGTGGCACTCGTATTGTATCTATTACACATTTCACTTCAAAACCTCATCTCCCCTAAACCCTCTTCAATGCGCTTGAAGTAGCACCGCCAAAGGAAAGGAATTTTCTATTTAACTAGAGCGCTGACATTCTGTTACACAATTCGATCTTGTCTATTTACCTGCTCTCAAAAACACAAGACACTAAACACGAAACGCTGAATGCGTTGAGTCCGCGGTGCCATAGGTGTCTGAATGCACCTGGAGCTCCCCTCTCACTCATCAGTGTAATTGTTGCCATGTTATTCCATTTTTTGATTAGTCTAGTCCCTCAAGCTCAATGCTTTTTTTCTGGCCCAACGTTCTTCTGCTGGTTGTCATGGTGACTGAATTGTTAGAGAGGAGAAAGGCTCTGTTGTCTGTCATTGTTCTGTTGTGGTTTAGGTAACGCAGGAGGCAACACAAGTGAAGTGGATGGACCTTTTTTGCTCTGCATCATTTCATAGTATTGAAAAATCTCACATAAAAAAGGAGCAAATGGGCCCAACCAAAGAAATAACCAAGCTCTTTCGAAAGGGAAGTGCACATTATTATAAAGAGGCAAAATGGCACTAATGATGAACTGAGTAGGCTATGAAAATGCTGCTGAACAGTACATTTATTACAAGAACAATTGCTGCAACTTAAACATCACATACAATACCTACCATTTTGCAATTTAGAGTAAATATAGTTTTTAACTATACAACTGTAACATCAACTCTTTGATTCTGGAGGCTGTGCTACTTTAACCTTATGTTCTGTTTAACCTAAAGATACTGGGTTAGATGTTGAGATTGATGCGGAATTAAGAGCTGGGCAAATTTTCTTTAGGTGATAAGATAGAGTTAGGGTTAATTTCAGGTTTGGGAACATAGCAACGATTTTATCCAAGACCGGAGTGGATTACAAAGAAGGAATTTTTCTTTCAAATGGTTAAAATGTTTTTGAAGCTAACTCAAGTAAATATTCCTCTATTTTCCCGATTCTCTTAAAAAATTATTTGGGGGCTGGAAACTTGAGGGCTATGGCATAAACGGTATTATCAGTAAATGGGGCATATCGTACAAACCGGTAATAGTTCCTAGGAACTGTTCTAAGTCGTCTTCTGTCTTTAACTTGGTGTACATATATCATCCCCAACCACTATTTTAGGTTTCTCTCTCTCTCTCTCTCTCTAATTGGGGATTAATAGAGGTCTTCTTCTGAGCCAGAGTTACAACCCAGTATTCATTTATTTATTTATTTATTTTGGAGACAGTTTCACTAAGTCACTAGATTGCCCAGGCTGGACTCAAACTTGTGATCATCCTTCATCCGTCTCCCAGAGCACTGTGATTTCAGATGCAGCACCATGCCTGGCTAGTTTCAGTTCTCCATACATCACTACATATAACTATTATTGTTAAAGTGTTGTTTGGTTTTTCAGAATTTCATGTGCAGATATTAGTGGGGTGCCACAGATTCTCAGCTTACTTCTTGCATGCACAAATGGCAGCATATTATTTACAGGTTTGGGTTCTGCACTTTTTACTGAATACTATATATGGTTGCCTTTTTCATATTAGGATACAGATATCTTCTCTTCCTTTTCAACAATATAGTGTTTATTATATGGATACACTATAAGTCATTTAATTAATTCCAATTGATGGACACTTGTTGTATTCTTGATATTTTGCTTTTATAATAAGCAACAAAAAGTACTAGCCATTTCTTATTATGCAGAGATACATGAAAGACAAAAATTCCCTAAGTTAAATTTCTAGATTAAAGAGTATATTTGCATCAAAAAAAGATTTTTCAAAAAAGCTGCTAAATTTCCCTTGGTAGATGTCATAACAATTTATAATTTTATCAACAGTGTAAAAACATCCATTTCCCTAGACCTTGACAACAAAAAGTAATATTAAAATTCTGTTAAAACTCTGCCCATCTGACAACAAAAGTAGCATCATTCTGTAGTTTTAACTTGTTTCTATTAACTTGTCAAGTATCTTTGCCTGTGTTGTACGGCCAATTGTATGTTACATTAATTCTTCCTTTAGACACTGTGTCCATATTTCTTTTAGGGTGTTTTTCTTATTGATTTCTAAGAACTCTTTCTGTATTTTGGAAAATCTACCTTTTGACTATAAGTTGCAATTATCTTTACAAATTTGTCTTCTGTCTTTTAATTTTGCATATCTGGACTTTTTCCATGCAGAAATTATGATATATTTATGAGTCCTACCAGTCTTTTATGGCTCTGGCTTCTGTCTCTTTCTCACTCCAAGACTGTAAGTAATCCTCTCATCCATGTTTATAGTCCTTATGTAGTTTCTTTAAAATTTTTAATATTAATATTTGGAATTTATCTTCAAATAGCTATGAGATACAGATTTTCAACTCCAGATTTTTCCTAATGGCTGTCTAGTCATTCCTTAACTAATCATAAAATAATCATTTTATTCCCACCACTAGTTTCTGAGTGTCCCTTTATTAGATATTACAGTGCGATATTTTTGGTTTTTTTCTGGGATTTCTACTCTGTTTTGTTTCTGTTCTTACAGGGAGTAAGACTGCTGTTAACATAGTACAAACACAATGAACAGAAAACTGTAAGAACTGTACTTAGTTTATAAATATTCTTGATTATTTTTTGCCCTATTAGGTTATGGCTAAATATATAACTGTATAGCTCACCAACCAAACATATGTTCCTCACCTGATTCTCCCAGGAAGTACATCCGCTATGTGGAAGCAGACATTGCCAATCAATTTCTGATAAAATACGGCTGCGACATCACCAACTTTTCAATCAAAACTATAAAGCAGTATACACTGCAGCAGGCCACTTTTCTCTGAACATGCCTGCCAGGGTCCAGAGCTGTGGGGTGTCCGCAGGTCTCGGAGTGTATCTGCTCAGCCTCTCCCAGTGTTTTACAGCAACAGAAATCTGTGAAACATGCTGCTCTTGCTTTCTAAGGGTGCTCCACAGTGACTTTACAGCCTAGCCATTAAAGAGCATTTGAAAGGGCACTTACTATTTAGTACTCTGTAAACATATATTTTGATTTTCTTTCATACTGTTTAATGGCATAATATTCAGCAAGGATCGGCGGAAACCAGCTAGCAATCACAACAGACACACTCCAAAGAGGAGTACCAGCACTTCCCGGATTGTGCCTCCCTCCCTCCCCACAGCACAAGGGCTTCGGCCAATTTCATCATCACGCCAAATATTCACAAGCTTGTTGTCTGTTATTGGTTTAATGTAGTACATTCGCACAGATTGAAGTTGATTTTCAGTAAAGGCCGATAAATAAGACTCTTTGGCTGTGATCTCAACGCTTTTGAGATCAGTCTTCCTGCTTCCACCCCGGTCTTATCAAGCATTTCAACGCCGGGGAGAAGATTAATGTTCTCACAACAAAAGGTGACTTTTGCGGCAAAATTGACCCAATAATCAGAAGTGGCAAACAGAAGAGGGAAGGTGGTGACCTCTCTCAATGACATGAGCATGAAGAAGCTGGAGGAGAGTTCTTTTTTGCTTAGAAAGTGCCCACACCACTCAACGCAAGAAGCATTTGGCTACCAATGCCTTCCCCGAGGAGGCCCATTATGAAAGCTCTCCCTTCACTCCCCAGTTAGTTCAGATTGCAGTCGACCCTCAAAGACAGCCACTGAAGAGGGTCTTTTTTTTTCCCCTGATGATGAAGCCAAGAAAATAATTTTATTTTCTGAAGAGCTTTCTTGCATGAAAAATTCTGAAAATATGTTAAAACATAGACATGCACACAAACCTTGCAGGCTATTGACAAGCTCCTTAAGTAAACAGGAACAAACAGCAGCCTATCAAAGAAGTACAGGACAATTGCATGAATGTGATCCTTTGGGGTTTTATGAAGGCCCTATTCCATCACCGGGAGACTTTTAAAGTACACAATGGCACAAAGTAGGTTGAAACAAGGGTCGGTACATGCTTATTCAATGAAGCAAAATGAACTGGTCCAACTTCTTTAAAAATCAACATTACAGGTTTTACATGATGCTAATCTCTGCATAGAAAGAGATGAGGCATCTGTATCTGTAGGGAACCTATGTACTTGTTATATAACTGAGTTGAATAGCTTGAGACTAGAAACCGATAGGTGAGTAAGCTTGAAGAAATAGAGTGGGAATTTGTGGGCTAGATTATGCCAAGGATCAAAGGGAACCATAGGTGACTCTGGACTGTCGGGACGTTCTGGCGTTTAGTGCCAGTGCTCAAGTTTTGGTAACGTTCATTAAGTCACGAAAAACCTCCCTCCACTATCAACAGAAGCACAACTGCTTGGCAAATGAAGAATGTCATGCACACATAACGGTTTTTGGCTCATTTCAAGTGCCTTATCCTTCCCCCAATGTGCCCTTTCTAGAGACAATGATTTTTAAATGCTCTTTATGTTAGGTACACACGGAGAAGAAAAAGCTCCAATGCATTTTCATGGAGTATAATTTCTGGAAGAGAAGAAAATGGTTGTTTCTATTTTATCCTTTCTGCCTCAACACAAGAATGTCATGCCAACAATTACACTGAGGCTAGGAGTTAATGGCCACAACAGAAACTGGAGCCAGCACCTGCAGACCAGAATTTAAATCCTGCGGATGGTTCCTCTTGACGTTTTTATGGAGCATGAATGAGAAAGTAATTTAAAAATAAGCCCTGTGTCCTATTTAAAAAGACAAGAAGGAGCTAGATGTGTGTAAATGTTTGAATTAAAAATGGCCAAGGACCGTACCGTATTTAAATGGCTTGGCTCTCTGAAAATGATGGAATCAGACTTTTTCATGGTGAAAGCATCTACCTCGTGGATTTGCAATGCAGGTGCATGGTGGGAAAGAAGGGCACAAAGGCAACGCTGGGAAGCTAAGTGAGACGGCACCAGAGAATGAACCACCTTGAATTAATGATCGACCTTATTGTGAGCCTCTATGCTCAGCCCATGAGGATGTGAGTTATCCTATTATTATAAGCAGGTGGATCAATTTATTAATGTACCCTAGCCCTTCACATACTTATTTAACTTTAAATAAAACTGAACAATTTCCAACAAATCCCCCATCCCTTAAAGGAAAGAGACTAGTGCCAAGAAATATTTTTTGTGTAGCTCTCTATTTTTTGCTTTCCAGAGACACACTTTCATCTCCGTCAAACTATAATGCTCTGGTTTTCATTTGGCTACGGTGAGGTATCTGGGAAGTTTCTCTGCAAATTCCTTCAAATCCAGAGGAGCCGAAGGAGACTCAAAGAGGCTGTGCTTCTCTTAATGACTCCACACAGAACAGTGTTGTTGGAATTCTGATGTGGAGACTGGCAGCCACTTGATAGCCCCTGTTAAAAGGGGCAGCAGATGAACTATGATCAAATGTCTCCTGAATTCATCCCCCGTGCGTCTCTCCCCTCAACTCAAAATTAGACCATGAAGTAATATTTGTTTAGAAACACTTACCAAGCAGCTGCTTAATGCCACGAATGCCATTCTGGCAAAGCTGTCTAACCCAAATGAAATATTTCACTGGAAGGTCAATATCCACAACTACTGAAGGAAATGGAGCTGTTTCAAACTCCCCGACAAAGGCTTCTGTCTCACCCCCATTCCACTATTCTTTTTTTTTTTTTCCTTTTTGGTTGTGTTTCCTTTCAACATATTTTAGGAACTAATCAGCCTTATAAAAGGTACCACTGTTAATCTACTGTTTGTCTTGATCTTCATTGCAGCCCCTTGAAAGAGAGAGTGCAAACAAAGCAAGAACTAAGGTCATTCCATTTAAATCCTTCAGAGAGGAAGACAAGGGCTAAGTTAATGCTGAGCACTACAGAGAGGACGGCTGAAGGAATCCAGGATGAAAAAGAAAAAAAAAATCTCACTGTTTACTATTTGCCAGCTTCAGACAGGCCCCCATTCCCATATTTGTGAAGGGATTACTGTCCCATCTTCAGAGATTAATGAAAAGCCCAGACAATTCCCTGGTCCACATCCCTCCTGCTCCAAAGAGCAATCTCCAGCAAGGTTAACCTGGGAATGTACTCACTTGTGGGATAGGCGGAGGGACAGAAGGAGAGTGGGAAAGTCCTTGTCACCTTGACAAGATACGTAGGTACACAAAACGCTCAGCTTCATTGTAAACCTTAAATTTTGCACTTATGCATACCAATAAAAT
Source organism: Ctenodactylus gundi (assembly GCA_004027205.1). Classification (NCBI taxonomy): domain Eukaryota; kingdom Metazoa; phylum Chordata; class Mammalia; order Rodentia; family Ctenodactylidae; genus Ctenodactylus; species Ctenodactylus gundi. The sequence goes on along the minus strand of PVKB01002686.1, from coordinate 69,743 downwards.
GGGGGGAGAGAGAAAAAAGTAGGGCACGCTCACACCCTGCACTCTAGTGTGGTGCATCCCTCTAGTTGCCAGAGATACGCAAACAACCTTGCCTGCAAAGGGCTTTCCACATGATACGGAAGCAAAACCACCTAGGAGGGAGTGGCTCTACATGTGCAAATCTTAGCATGCATCAGGTTTAAGTACAAATAAAAATCATAACCCACAAAAGCATCACAAGAGAAAGTAGTACTGGTCCTTTCTATAGTCCAGGTTGTAGTACAACTCTCTGTATTTTATTTGAGAAGGTGACCAGCTGCCATAGTTGTTCATTAAAATGCATTAGCCTTAAAAACGAAAAATGAGTCTATCTGCATACATGAACAATATACTGTAATGTTCTGCCTTAAAGAAGTAAGATCAAGAAGTAAAAATCACCATTACTGACCAATAGAGAGGCAAATGTTTACCACCAGATAAGAATTTTCCATTTCTAGCCCTTAGTTGGTTGGGGTCACAATGAATATACTTATAATAAGTATTCTTCATGTGAAAAAAATTTTTGCATCTTGGCTACTTTAAGTAACACTAATAATTACATTAACAATTATCTATGCTTATTGCACACCTAAACAATGTACCATGTAGTGTGCTGAGTACTTTATCTCACTTAATCCTAATTTTGACATCATAAATTTTCTATCCTCGCTTTACAGATGAGGGAAAACGCCAGTTTATTGAAGAGAAGTCACTCGCCCAAGATTACGTAAGTAGGCAGCAGCAACATCTGTGCATAGCACCAGGCTTATCCCAGGTTGCTGCTGTGCTGCTAATGCCCTGCTACTGCTCGTTCAATGTAGAATCTCTTAGTTTGAGCTTAAAAACTACTCAGGATTAGTCCAGATCCTATGCCAGTTTATTAAGTGGGCCACTTGTCCTTAGAAAAAATGAAGGAGCTACCTTTAGCCAAGATGAGGGGTAAGAGAAGCCCACCTTCGGGGTGGCTTCAAATTTTTTCCCCAGTTCCCCAGAGAACTTTGCTACTCAAAAAATACAATGACAACCCAGTGGTACTTTGTTGAAAATCAAAGGTCCAGATCTCCTGAAAGAAACTCTGCTCCTTCCCTGAGGGGCGTGCTACCTCCCCCAGTAAACTGCACCTGCCTTCTCTCCCACACAGTGCCAAGCTTTCGCAGGCAGGGTGAGATCGGTTTCTACCACCCTTGGCCTATGGTGAGCCTGCCTGGCTTTCTGCAGTATTTGATTATGAATGGCCTAGTTAATTCACTTCATTGTAGTTTCACCCTGCTTGGAAACCAAACAAGATTAAATTGTAATTTTAAAGCATTAAGAAATCACCATCTGATTCAAATATGAATAAAAACAACACATGAAGATGGCTTTTTGAGGACATTCTGACAACATTTCTGGCCAGCAGGAGTGTTTGCTCAGAGATTCCTCTATATTCTTGACCTTGAGGATGCCCTGTTGTAAGCATGCTGACCTGTAAGTCATAAATGTGGAATCCTAAAGACTAACCAGAATGAAAATCCATTCATGAAATTGTTTTTCCCCCGTAATAATCCTAAAACCCCATTTTTGCATACAGTCCAATTTATTCTCTCTACAAATGTTACTAGCTTACAAACTAAGCCAGTGTAGACTAAATTATATCTATTAATTTAGTAATATCTTTGAGGAAAATGTTGTTTAGCCAAAAGAGAGAAAGAATAACTAGCTTTAAAAATTAAAAATAACGTTTTCAACTCAGTAAGTCGATTAAAAGTTCTCAGAATAAATGGGGCATTTAGTATTGCGTTTAAGTGTGTTTTACTGAGTCCAACAATAAAAAAAATTCTACTATTGTTATTACTCCATTTTACCTTCATCATAGTAACGGCACTATCCTTTCAAACAAATAAATATTATAAATAGAATCAAGAAGGCATATTTCCATTTGTTGAATCTTTTGCAGTCCTACATAGTCCTTTTAGAAAAACTGTAATTATAGATGCCACTTAAACTTAGTATTTTAAGGTGTCATGTTTTTTTTAGAACCTCTGGATGATTATTTTACTTGGCACAATCTTTGCAACATTTTAATATAATCAGCATCAAACTTCTGAGGGTAAGAAAGTGTAGTCCCAGAAGGAATATCCACCATCTCCTTTCATTTTCAAGGATAACTCTACAGATTCCACCATAAGTTTATGATGATAATGACTTAGATCCTACATAGAACTGTCAGCAAAGTTACTGAATTTTCTCTGTGAAACTTACCATTCTAGTCATTAGATGAGCTTCAGAGTTTCCTTGCTCTAAATTGGATATAAAATAATTCTATTGATACGGTAATATCATATCTTGCATGAATGAAAATTTTCAATTCTAAAGAAAACAAAGATTCTTCTACCTTCTCCCCTATCCAAAAAGACAATATCAAAGCACAGCAAATTGAACCTTGTTTATTATTTCTAAGCACCAATATTATCTAAGTATCATACTTAGAAATTATTTTTATTGTCATGAAATTCCTAATGTTAAAAAACATTTTATTATCTCCAATTAAATTTACAAAATATTGGATTTCAATGTGTACACTCTGATCAGCTCACTCAGTATCCTCCTTTATTTTTCGCCCATTCCCTTCTCCCCTTTATTTCCTTCTTCTTGTCTAACAATAGTGTCCCTTCTAGTTTAATACTATCTTTTTTAGATTCCACACATTAATGAGAATATCCAATAAAAAGATTCCACACATTAATGGGAATATCTAATAAAATGCCTAAATTTTAGAGCAATTGTCTTCAAGACAAGCACACAGAAAAACATCAAGTTGGTGGTAGTGATGAAGACACTATGAGATGTTGAATCAGGGTATAAATATTCATTCATTTCTTTGAAATAAAGCTGACAGTATACATTATAATACACTAAACTGGAGCACTTGCATTATCAAAAGATCTCCAATGTGTAGAATGACTACTTAACAATTATTCACCAGATTTTTAAAAATATGTGAATGAAAATCAGCTGGCTACATCGACATTATTGGTCAACTGTTTCATAAGTGTGCCTCCGGGGAGATACAGATCAAGATGGCAAACCAAACATTTACATCTATTTATTCCTGGCTTTAACCTTTGAAAATGCAGATATTTTTTAAAAATTCATTAAAAAGAAGAAATTCTGATCAATTGCCAAAATTCTGAAGACTCCTAGGCAACAGAAAATCAAAGGAAAGATATTAACTGAGAACAAGTCCAAAGAGAAATGAGACATGTTCCCAGTTCGAATATTTTAAAAGGAAATACAGATTAAGAGAAGCTCCACTCCTTAGAGTAATCTTTGAGGGGCTTTTGGGGGTCCGATAAGTGGAACAATTCACTAACGAACTTTCTCTGGAACAGGAAAGACTGTCGCATGCCCAGATCTCCCTAACCGGAGGTGCTTTTAATTCTTGGCTAACCCTCAGAAAAGTTCTCTTAAGAAATAACTTACCTAAGGCCCTGAAAGTAGAAGAAGGCAGAAATTAAGTAACACCAGACTTTTTCAGTGCACACAGAACAGGGAGGTGAAATATCCCTGTCCTAGAGGCTAACACACTGAGATGCTTCAGCAGTAATATCCTTACTGGGCCCATGGGGAGTTGTAGAAGGGGTCTGCCGAAGACCTACTGCCCCAAGCTCAAGAAACCCAGCTGAAGCCTGTAAATTGTAGTCAGACTCAAGTTGGGGACAGGAGAGGCCTACATGTAAGGAAAAACACTGAACACTGCCCCAGAGGAGACACGTCTTTGAGGCTACGTTACTGAAACTCATCTTTCTGTCTCACGGAAGTGGCAAAAACAATAAAAAATGACCAAGGTTTGTAGTGTGGAAAGAAGACTGGCAACCTTTAGCAAAAGCAACAATGACAACAATCTTCCCCAAGGACTAGTGATATTAAAGGAAGGAAGAAAACTGAAAAAATTTTTAACATTTTGAAAAGGACTGAAGAAATTACTACATTCCTTACATAAAAAATACGATACTGTCCAGTGTGCAAAGACCAAAAACATAAAGACATCATAGTGTAGGGATACATGCACACACATGCGTAGAGCAGCACAAATCACAAAAGGTGAGTTCTGGAGCAACCTAGAAGCCCATTACCAGGTGAATGGAGAAGGAAAATTAATTCAGCCATAAATAGGAAGAAATTGTGTCAGGTGCAGGAAGATGAATGACTCTTGAAATGGCAGTGTTAAGTGAAATAAGTCAGCATGTTTCTCTTATATAAGAAACCCAAAAAAATAAATGATTAGAGTAAGCTGGAGGTGGTGAGAAAAAAGGAGGCAGACTTTTTGGAGAAGAGAAGAACATCAGAGCTGGGAAGAAGAAAGAAATGGAGGTTCAAGGGATAAAGAACCAAAAATGCTAAAGAAATCACTTACCAAGCCTCCCCAGAGACTAATGTAACACTTATGTATTGCATATATGTATATGAAATACAGTTCTGTGTTGCAAACATACACTTTTAAAAACTCTCAGGGAGCAATCATGTGCTGTTTTTTTTACAAAGCACAAAAACACTTAACAGTTGTAACTTTTTATCTCTGTGAACAGGTATTTCTTGATGCTATGCACTCAAAATTCAACAAATATCACTGCTCCAATTACCTATAATTTAAGTTTTGTGTTCAGGAGACCTATAGTTCTCATTACAACTGTTATACATTTGATCTTTAAAATACAATGATTTAAAAAGACACATACAGAATACTCGCTGTACTTTCCCATAAAATATCATTTAGAAAAACAGTTCTTTCACTAAAAAAAATTCTAAAAGGCGTTCTATTATAATTTTTAGGTATGCGTTTGTATTATTAACATCTCTAGTGTAACTTTAAGGTTTCTATTGCTGCTGTCTTGTGATTATTGATTTTTTTTAAACTAAAGATCCTTGTATTTGAGAAAAATAGTGGAAAATGTATGGTAGTCTAAGGAATTAAAGTGCTTATTAAGCTAAAAAGAAAAAAGAACCAAAACAAAAGATCACTTTTTAGAAAGAGAAAAATAAGAAAATGAGGCACATGTGAGATGGACTGTCCCCACCCATAGACACACCAGTGTCTACAAAGACAGTGCAAGGTCCTCAGCTGAAACATGATGACATTAATTAGTTTTTAACAAGGTAGGCGATTGAAGTTTTGTTATAACCCAACAGGGAGACTGCGGTTGAGGTTGACCTAACACCTATTCTTTTTTTCCCATTTTATTGATATGTATAGATGCAATACATAATGTTTACATTGATCTTGAGTATTTTGTGCATACACATGTCATGGAAAAATTACAAATCCTTCCCCTCTCCCACCCCCCATCGCCTCCAATTCCCATTGTTCCCCTCAATTATTTCTATAAAATAATTGTGATCTTGGTTTCTCATATTAGAGGAACCATTTAATATTTAACCTTCTCCTTCTAACTCACTTCACTGAGCATGATGGTCTTAAGTTGCATCCATTTACCTGCAAAAACCTCCAACCTATCTGTCTTTACAGATGAGTAGTGCTCCATTGTGTATAGATACCACAATTTATGTATCCATTGGCCTGCTGATGGGTATTATGGTATCGTCCACATTTTACCTGTCCTAACCCTATTCCTAACCCCTCTTCCTGTCATTTTGCTTGTCACACACACAAACAAACTCTGGATTGAATAGAGAGCCACATGTCATAAATAAAATCTTTAAAACACCAGACGAACAAAAATATTTTAAAATATTTGTAAAAGTGAAGATTAATATATATGGATATCATAAAGACACCATGAACAAAATTAAAACAACAGTCTACAGGGGGGAAGGAGATGTTTCAAATATCCATCGCAGAAAAAAGGATCAAGATCAATAATTAGAACTCTTAAAAATCAATAATGTTACAAACTCAATAAGAAAAATCTAAACAAGAAAAACAAAGATGAAGAACTATGAATAACTACAAAATTACTTAAGAAAAGATGTTCAATCTTCTTATGCGGTAGTCAAGGGATAGAAAACTGGATACTTCACCCCCCAATTACAGAAGTGAACAGACACAAACTTTTGTAGGGAGGCAATTCGATATACAGATATATGACTTATGATCGATTTATATCTCAAAGCCATTGTAAACTGAAAACATCATATTTTGATGATACAGTAGGTTGATACGCTTAACCGACTGAAAACCACAAATCAGCAACAGAGTACACTAAAATATTGGTTATTTATCCTGTCTGTGAACTACAGGGCTGATATCAGCTCATCACTGTCAAGGTATTATATCACTTGTTGCTGGCCCAGGAAAAGATCAAAATTCAAAATTTAAAGGATAGTTTCTGTCAAACGTATATGGCTTTTGCATCGTTATAAAGTGGAAAAACCGCAAGTTGAACTATTTTAACTCAGGACCATGAGTACCTATTCATAATAAAAATTTCCAGTGCATTCGGACTAAACAATACCAAATTCTCTTTTAGCTCTATCACTCATTGTACCTTCACAATGAATGTTCTAGAGAAAGTATCCCACAGCCACTCTATCATCTCTCATTCTCTTTTTGAATTTCAATAAGACTTATTATCTACCCGACATCCTCAATTCCATTAAAAGTTCTTATGAGAGTGATCATTAACTACCTAATTCTAACATGTGATAAAATATTTTAAGTACTTGTCCTATTTGTCTTAGAAATACTTGATGCTGAGGATGATGTGTTTCTTGATATTATCCCTTCATGTGAAATCTAAGGCTCTTTCCTCTTTTTATTCCTTCTATCTTTCAACCTTCTTCGTTTGCTCTTGATTTTTTTAATTAGCTCATCGAAATTGGTGTTCTCCAAGAATCACTGCCTGCCCTTCTTTCTTGCTTTACTTGACATCCTTGGGTGGACTCAACCTATGGTTGTACGTTCTACTTACTAGTTCAAAATTATAAAATAACCAGCAACCTTAGCCCAAACACTCTGACTGAACTCTGGACCGTTCCTTTCTGACATCTCCACACGCACCCCAACAATACCAATACCATGTTATTTTCTATCTCTTCCTAAAAGATCTACTGTCTACCTAGTCAACACAGCTGTAATTCTGGGGGTCACCTGACATTCTTGTTCATGCCTTACCTCTCATATTCACCCTGTCAACAAATCGCATTGATTGTTATACCTTTCATATCCACATGTTACTTGCTATACTCAGTGCTAATAAATTATTTGATACGGCCATCGTATTTAAAAACATTATAATATTTTACCATCTTAAATAAAATCTAAACTAATTTTAAGGCCTTTCATATTCAGGATTCTGAAAAGTTCTGAAGATTTTTCTGTCTCAATTTTTTTCATCTAATACTACTAAACTACAACTCACAATGAATATTTAATACTTAAAGTGTATCCTAAAACCTTGGTTGTCTCTTCACTCCTTATCTTTGCCCACATTTCTTATTTTGCCCAATTTTCTTCTTCAAAAACATTTACTGTGCTCGTCTGCTTCCCAAGCTTGTCAGACCATCCAACCCATGTGGAATTAATCGCTCATCTCTGTTTCCTAAAAATAGATCATACTGTACTTTTACAAAATCCTTATATTCCTACCTAGTTAAGGTTACAGGCCAATTCATGTGCTGAACTGTCACACTCTCTGAAAGCAGGGACAGTATCTTATTTGTTTTTGTCCCCTCTGACAAATAACACAGGACTTAGTCCATAAGGCTGCTCCATAGACGTTGATTAGAGGACTTTAAGTGAGATGCTACTCTAACTGCTTTTATAGCCACCAATCGCCTTCCATACACAGAAGGATAAGAAGCAGAAAGAGAGCTGGGGAGAGAAAGAGCACTGCAGATGAGAGGATGTATCTGAGATGCTATCTAGTTATAAACAGAATGTTATGAATATCAAATCCTTCTTGAAAAGGGCAAGAATTCTAAAAATACCATAAAATAAGGAAAATGATGGAAAATTTTCCGGCTTTTGCTGTATGTTCAACATAACTTTCTATTATCTTGATTCTGTTATTAGTGCTATTAGGTTAATTCTTTATAACCTATAAGTAATGTTCAAAGATGAAGGTCTATACTAAAAAGAATCAAGACCTCAGTGTTTTCTAGAGGATAAGAAGGGTGGGAGGAGAAAAGACAGAGAAAGGCTGCATAATGGGGAGCACAACAGTTACACAGGAGGAAAAAGATTCCATGTTCGACAGGACACTCAGGTGACAACTGTTCACAGTGATTTATTTCATATTTCATAAAGAGCTAGAAGAGAGAAATTCAAAGTTTTTCAACACAAAGATATGATAAATGCTTAAGGAGATAAATGTTATTGTTCCATATTTAATCATTATACATTGTGTACATGTATCTGGTTATTGCACTACATTATTTAGTATGTATAATTTTTATATGTCAGTGTAAAAAACTAAATAAAGAAAAGGCAATGCTCTTCTGAGTTTACAAATCAACTAAGGTTAGAGAACAGAAAATGAAAATAAAACGATCAGTGCTTTTACATTTAAAGCACATGAAAATGAAAGAAGCAATTCTGCTTCTAAGACTTGGACATACTACAGGCAAGATCATAGCTTTGACAAAATGCCTTTGTATGTAATACTGAAATACAATGTGAACTCCTCCAGAATACTTACTAGTCGATTACATTTTTGTGGGGCCAAATGGTGAAGGCAGGAAGGAAAATGGATAGAAGATGAAAGAAAATATGCTATGTACATATCTGAGAGAAGAAAAAGAATTTCTAAAAAATACACCAAGCTCTTGAGAAGGAAGTTTCCTACTTGCGTTAGTAAAATAACAATCTAACATAAAGCAGGCATTATTGTTGCATCATGCAAATATTGACTGACTTAGCTAATCAGGGATGTGTATCGACAGCCTCTTTTTCCCTGGAGTCTGCAGCGACAGCTTTATGTACTCTGTAGTCTCTTGTGCCTGAGCCAACAACTGATAAAAAGTAGGAGATCAAAGCCTTGATACACAGATGCCAAGCAATTTGGTATTAAACTAGAGATAAGAGTACAAAAGCAGTCTCAATGTACCTTCACCACAATTTGAACAGCAAATAGTTAATTGGGCTGATAACAGATGTCAACATTTTGTTCTAGAAGGTGTAACTTCTCTTGCCCTGAAGTAGAAAACCAAATTACTTAATTTTTAAATGAAGCAAATCTGAATACCATTTTCTCATGTATGATTTTTCTCAAGCATTTGGTTAAACATAGTTTTAATGATATCTTCAAGGATTTTTTAAATAAAGGGACAGAATGTTAATTTTTATCTGCATAATTTCAATGAGGTGTTTAAAGGTGATGATCAGCCAGAAAGTTTTCCATTCAATGCAAATAATCAAGGCCTGAATTCATTAAGGATTATGGAGATGCTGCGATTTCCAGATTTTTTGAGGTTTCCTACGTCTTTGATTTCTAAAATATCTTGCCCATTCACCCCAAAAAGCAGTAGGTAGAATCATAACATATAACACTTTTATCTTCTTGATTTTTATATAAATGAAAAATGAAATATCAGTCATATAGTTATTTTATACTAAATCGAATATTAGAAAAATAAGTGCATTAAATTTTAAAAACTGAAACATCATATACAGAGGTCAAAAGTATAAAATGCTTCCTAGTGAGATCATTTATTCTCCCAAGCCTCTAGCATTGCTTGTATGACAAATAAATGACTTCCCGATATCAAAAAAAGTACCAGAACTTTGGAGCTAAGGTTAAAAATTGCATTAATTAGATTCAAGGGGAAAAGAAGACCTAAAATAAAATCATCCTAGCCAAATGGTATTAGGGGAGATCACACAGCTGGGAATTGGTTAATACCAAATAAGCAAAGTATCACTAACTTTCAGTGGAACAACCACATAGTAAACCTCTGGAATACTACTTCCCTTTTCCAGAATTTATAATAAAATCAGTGTATATTAACAGTGCCATCTACTGCTTAGCAGCAACACTACAGTGCCCCAAAATGGCCCAATGAATTCAGGGTGGTTATTTCTATTCTTATAAGAGACATCATCATTACAACTGGTCCATGGTGCTACTCTGAAGGCTATGAAATATGTTAAATGCATATAATCACTGAGTGTTTATTCGTTTTTTCCAGAAGGCCATATCTGCTTCTAAATCATGATTAATGGGAACAACGATATAGTGAAAAAAGCCTTACAGCCAAGAGGACTGTGTCGCCTCTCTTCTACCATTGTTGGACTTTGTTTCCTGGCGAGCTTTCACTAGCCTTGATGCCACAATGTCAGCAAGGTAATCTTTAGAACTTCTATCAGGGAGGAAGACCCCTCATATCATCATGTGGGCCCCAGAAGGAAGACATTCAAGTCATCCACTTCAACCTCAACATGCACTGCAAGTAGGTGTCAAATAGAACAACTGGGGAATCTAGCGGAGAGGCAAACAGGAATAATTCTGCACTGTTCTTGAAACTCCTCTGTAGGTATGAAATTGTTCCAAAACAAAAATATAAGTAACAGTAGATAAATCCTCTTTAAAGCAGAAATTGTTGAGCTGACAGAGGAATGAAGAACACCACTTAGTCCATGAATTTTACTTTATGAGGAAACTTTAGTCTAAAGGCCTTAAGAGAACTTCTGAAGGTTCCTGCTCCTATTTCCAGGCTCTCTGTCCAGTGTCCTCCCCAGCAAGCCACATGGACTACGAGAAGATGTTACTCCATGGGTACCAAGGTACCATTTTACTAGTTCAGCCATTGCTGCTCACATCTCCCAAGTTCTCACAGTACAGGCAACTCATCCTCAAACACTGTCTACAGCTTGAAGAAATTAGCATGAAGAAATGGCAATAAAAAAGACCTTTCCTTCAGCGAATCTAGAGACTGAATAGGTCACAGTGCATACATAACCCCAACTGTGGCCTTTGATCTCATTTTAAACTTGAAATTACATGTAAAGGTGTCAATTCTTGGGTTAACAAAATAATTATAGGTATTTTTGCATACATAGTACATTTTGTTGGTTTATGTCTTTTGTGACGTGATGAAAGATGATGGAGTCAAAAGTGTAAATGTTGGGGCTCTTAGAACCCAACATGAACATTCCTCTTCAGACTGTAGGTTTCCTCATACCATATAATCAGAGTTCGATAGAACATAAGATGAATTAACCTACTTTATACATCAAAGTGCCAAAAATTAGAGAAAGAAAAGAGAGAGGAAAAAGAGGGGAAATGCATTCAGAAATATAAGAGATATAAGAAAGTCCCTATAAGCAATCCACATACTTTCTTTTTTATTAAAACTTACTGATCGAACACCAATTATAAACACAATAACGAAATACGTTAAGACATGTAAATCAGTCCCTCTCTTTGTAGTATAAACGTATTTTTATGTTACCTGCCATCGCCTTTAGTAAAGTCTCACTTGATACTTTCATATTAGTTTACCAACTTAAATGCAATAATTAAGTCTTAAACGGAAATGTTTGTTTTCATAATGCTCAAATGTCTGATTAATCTTGTGAAAATTCTGTCAATCAGCCAATATCTCATCTGTATTTGCTTTTTCAGCACTAACATTCCAACTCACCTATGACTGCACAATTTGAATAATAACTTCTCCCCTTGCATGTGATTTTTCGCCTTCTTAAATTGGCTAAAACTTTAATCAATATACAAATTGAAGACTGTAAAAATATTAGACTGGATCAGGCTCATGTATACTGCAGCTGGTTCAGGGCTCAGTCTACAACCAAGAAGCATGCAAGGTGCTGTGGGTGTTGGTGTTTTATTTCTAAGGATCCTGACATCAAAACTTTATTTCATATTCATTAAAGAATTTTATCTACAAATGTACTGAAAACTCAACAATAAAAAGACAGTGTTAGGTGCCATTCCAGAATCACCAAGCTACACCTTCTGCAGTATTTACTAGAAGCAGACCCATATGAAAGGAAGGCCATCGCGAGGTGGTCAGTGGGGAAGACAATGGGCCAGACGACCTCGCAGTGGGTCTTGGCTCTAGCACTCACTATTCTACATCTCAGTTTCCTCAGCTGTAACCTGAAAAATATCAACATAGTCACTGTGACAATGAGTCTTGGGTTTACAAGCTGGTAGATGACTGTCAACCATGACTATACAAAGTGTATTGACAATTTTAAATTTTCTCTCACATATTTTAAAAGGACTTCTCATGCACAGCAATTCACAGGCCCTTTATATCAATTAATATGCACATTTCAGGACCCCACTTCAAGTCAAATCGGAATCTCGAGGAGTAGCCTCTTTACAACATGTTACCTAGGAATTTGAGAACAAGAACGTTAATTCCTTTATATAAAATCCACTCACTTTGTTAATCGTTATTTTTATTCATGAGGTTGGAGGGTTTTGGTTTAAAAATACTTTCACTGTGATAGAAACATTTAACATGGAATCTAACCTTACAACCAATTTTTAAATGTGTTAAATGGGGCTGAAAGAATAACTCAGTGGTTAAAGTGCTTACTTGGCAAGCTCAAGTCCCTGAGTTCAATTCTCCAGCACCACATAGAGCTGGGTGTGGTGTCATATACCGGTAATCCCAGCACATTGGAGGCTGAGGCAGGAGGATTTTTGTGCATCCAGGTACAATGCTGCACAGCATATCTCTAAAACTTATTCATCTTATATAATAAAAACTGTTTTTGTGAGTATAGTACTAAGGATTGAGCCCAGAGCGTTCATAAGGAGCGATAGCCCCAACCCATTTTTTATTTTTCATTGAGACAAGGTCTTACTAAATGCTCAGGTGGGTTCAAACGCACAATACCACTGCCTCAATCTCTCAGAATGTCCAGATTAGACTTGCACCATGATGACTTAAAACATTATAGTTTCGTATCATTGAGAATGATATTAGTTCTGGTCTCCTCATTTACGGTCTTATTATGTTGAGGCAATTTCCCTCTAATTTTAATTTGTTGAGATTACTTAATATAAACTGATAATGAAATTTATCAACAGTTATTTATTACGCATTGAGATGATCAAGTGATGTTTATCTTCAATTTTGCTGACTCAGCGTAACACTAGCTGATGTCATAGGTAGAAACCCTGTACATGCCAGGGAAGAATCCCACATTGGTCAGGCTGAAATAACCCTTCCATTTTGATGCTGAATTTGACTTTTACATTATATTCAGTAATTTGCTTGTTTCTAACATAAAATTACTTCCTAACAAATCATAGTGCATATATATAAAAAGTTAAATATAATTGCACTGCTCTTCACAAAGAATATGAATTCAAGCAACTCTAAAAATGATGTTCTGGTTGCAAAACATCTGAATGATAAAAGAATATCAATTAAATCTACTGCCTGGGTTTCTATAGAGCTAGATTAACAGGCTGATGTTTATTATAGAAAGTGGCATTGCTTCTTTAATAATTTGTGTGCTTCCCACAAAGGTAGTTTAAGAGATGTGAGGACGCAAACCTCCAGAAGAAATGTGAATTTCTGACTAATGCGACATGGATCAGAAATCTAGGGTCTGGCTACTTGAGGGCATACTTTGAGTGACTTAGAAATAGAGCTCATGCATTCATTTCACAAATGTTTCTAAAAAACCATCTTCATGCTAGGATGTGGCCTTTTGGGTGGCGAATAACTAAATCTGTCAGTCAAACCTCTCCACCACCAAATTCAGTTTCAGTTCTGTAAGAGGTGTTTGTGAGAGTATATGTAGGATGAAAAACGAAAATACAGAACATTTTAAAGGAATTTGCAGAACAACATAACTGACATTAAAGCCTATTGTAACAAAACGTACTGTCTGTTGGTAGTATACATCATGTCGTATCACTTTTAATCAAAAAGAAAGAGAACAAAGATACCTGACATTCATTGCGGCATCACTGAAATCTCAGACACTATGGTGAAATCCTGCTGACAGCATCCTGAAGCAGAAACTATTCCCAGGTGATAGGAAAATATGCCTATTCTTTCCAAATATGTCTGTATTTTCCCACTGAATTTCCCTCACATAGAAAAGCCAGAATGCATGGAGGCTTTCTTCTTAGAAAATGGTAGTTCATTACTCCCCAAACTGTGACTCTGACAGTGACACCAAGCCACCTTTGGAGTGACATCTAAGGTTAACCTCAAAGCTGAAGAATAGGGCTTAAATGCCCAAAGTTCCTAGTCAGGGCACGTTTAACGTGTTCGCAAAGAACCGTTTGCTCAGTCTACAAGAAATAAGTCCTATCAGGCTTTTGCTGTTTGCCTGTGACTTTCCCTAGATAAACTCATTTGTCTGAGTTTCAAGTACACTGTGTCTGTTCCTTCAAAAACATGAAATTGGGCTGGTTGCATTGATTTACCACAAACACTAAGTAGTTTTCTTATTCGCTTTTTTTTTCAATTGTATTTTTAGCTGTCACTGAAAATCACCAGTGTTGCCCAAAGAACAGATGCAGTAAAAAATAGAAACCACAGAACAGCTGACTTAAGGTGCACGCGTTGCAGAAAACACATCAGAGAGGCCTCATTCCCCGCCTACCTCAAATTGTACACTCCTCTGACAATTTCCTATTGGAATTAATAGCAAAATTCCATAATGATTTTCTGCATTAATTCTTGTTAGAAATAAGAAAAGCCACCCTCGGCAGTTAGCAACTAAATCATTCTGTCAGGTGGTATTTGTAATCCGGGCCACCTCATATTCTGAATTAAGCCCATAATTTTTACCCCTTCCCAACACAGAGATCAATCTTTATCTCAAATCAATTTCATGCTTTTCTCTGCAGAAATTGGCAGCCAGTGCTTATCCTCATCACCACATGGTGTGTCACAGGGTCCTTTCTTGTCGTGTGGCAGCTTCGGCTGGATTTCTTCCCCTTGTTTTTTCATGTTCCTCTAAGGGATGTGCTTTTCCCACCAGGCCCTCTCAGTTTTACTCATTTCTGCATTAATGGCTCTAAGGTGTTTAGTGAACAATTATACACAGTTAGCAAGATCTGATTTTGTGGCATTAGTTTAGCAGAAAGATAGCATTTTAGTCGATAAGCCAGTACAATGATAGAACTGTGCTTCCACATCTGGGAAATGTTTTCTCTTCACATTAACAGAAGGAGATTTTTTTTTAAATTGCATTTGAAAGATCAACAAAGTTGATCATTTGATCAAAAAGAACCACAGAGTTGAAACCCTTCAGCAACCCACTGCAACATCATTTGCCCATCCTTACATGGAGGTTGTAAACTAGTGACTCATTATTAGCTGACCATGCCAGTGTGGAGAATCCAATTGACTTGCTTATGCAAATCACCACCTTCTCCATTATTCAACGGTCAAATCATGCCCACTCGATTAGAGCCCAGCTCACATGCCCCTTCTCCATGGGATTCCCTCCATTATCCCAAGCAATGTGATCACTTAGGCCTTCACGTTCAGTCATGCCAGTACCTGTTTGTAAAGAACTTAAATACTTAGGAGAGACCTATGGAAAACAGAGATTGAAAAATTTGCAGGAAATAAAAATAACTACCTGGAAGCCACCACTCTAAGCAAGTAACCGAAAATACGCTGTACTTTTCTGGTCAAGATTCCACTATGGACACAGAAAATTATGGTAGTGGACAGGTTAAGGAAGCATAAATTTCTTAACACAAAATAATGATAATTCAGCTGTGTATGACTTACTTGACAGGGTATCTACATAGCTTACTTGGCTTTCTTACCTCTCCTTCATCCTGTCAAAGATGTATTTTATGGTCTACTTGGAAATCTTGGTCTTTTTTTTCTCCTTAATCCTATTACTTTTCTCACTTTACCTCCAAGGAAGAAGACAAAGGAAAGGCTATGGTGACGTATTCCTCCTTTCCTAATCCATACGGAGCACACAGTTAATCTATCATGTCTTCATGGAATAGTGACCTAAGGAAGGAACCTTCTCTGGTGTATTTCCATTTGTCTTCTGTTGGGAATTGGATACAACAGGGCACACCCCCTGAGCTGTGAAGGGATTGGGTGTCGCTGACCACAGAAACTGCTATTTCCTGCCTGAAGAATGAAATAGCAAAGGACAATACTACAGTAATCTTTAAACATTAAGAATCATGGTTTATCACTGTTACCTATCTGATATCAATAGAAAGCTGAACTGGAAAGAAGGAGTTGAAACAGGAGAATAAGAAACAAAATTTTCATAAAGAGGTAATACCCATGGCTGGAACAGAAACAATTTAATTATCCAAGGAGGTAGAACATTTTTCAGGATGGATGTCAACAGAGTGGGCTTCCATCTGCTGGGAATGGCTTAACTGGAGCACAGTAATGCAGAAAACAAAATTTTAAGGCTAAAATCTGAGATATTCTGGTGACAAATCAATCAGACCTTTAACATCCAGTGTAGCACATCATAATCACAATATTTTAAAGCTAAGTTTATGGATAAAAGTATAAAGGGCATAATTATATTCCTACAATACACATCACATCTTGATCATTTTTACGTCCCTTTCCCCTTCCTGTTCCTTCACTCCCCACCCCACATCCCATTTTCCTCTGCACAAAGTCGTCTTATTTTCTTTTGAAACACTTTTATATAGTTTGCTTTTTTTGTATTAGAGAAATCATGCAAGAGTTAGCATTCTGTGTCTAATTTGTTTCATAAGGTGTGAAGGTCTCAAAGTGCACCCATTTTCTTGCAAATGACTCACATTTATCTTTTCATGGCAGAGTAGTACTCCACTATGTGCGTGTAACACATCTTCTTTATCTATTCATCTATTGGTAGACACAGCAGCTGCTTCCAAAATATGCTATTATTAGTTCTGCTGCTACAAACATGGGTATGCATGTATCAATCTTAAATATTTGTTATTTTTAGACCTTCTGGGGAAAATACCTGAAAGAGGTACAGCTAAATCAATTGAGATAACTATTTCAATTTTTTGAGGAAGCACTATACTGTTTTCCATAATGGCTGTGCTAGTTTAAAGTTCTGTCAAGAATGAATATGAGTCCCTTTTTCTCCACAATCTTGGCAGCACTTGTTGTATTTGAATTCTCAATAAAAGCCATTTTTAGTGGAGTAAGATGGACTGACTCTTTTTTGATGTGCAGAAAATTTTGTATAATCACATTTGTTGATACATGGTATTATCTCACATGCAGAAGGAGTTCTGTTGAGAAAATCCTTGGCTAGGCCTGTGTCTTTGAGGCCTTTGCCTATTTATCTTCCAGTAGACTCAGTGTATATCCATTTTAATATCTAGGGCTTAGATCCATTTTGATTTTGGTACATGGTAAAAAATGTGGGTCATGTTGCATTCTTCTCCGTATGAATAATCGGTTTTCCCAGCAACATTTGTTTTTTGTTTTTGTTTTCTTTCTAACAATAATTTTATTATGGGAAAAAAATTCAAATGACATAAAATTTAACATTTTTTTGTAAATACATGGATTCCAAATTCTGTAACACATTAGAACCATGGGGTTTGAGGAACCAGTGAACCTCAATGTCCAACCCTTTTTCAGAGGTTCACCTCTTTCCTATCTGACCACTGCCGCTCTTTCTACCCTGCCATTCATGTTCGGGCCGTTTTATGTTATTATTTTTATGCATTATCATAAGAGGGGCACCCATCTTTTGTGCTTGGTCTACTTCACTGAGCATTATTGATTCTAGGTGGCCCCATTTTCGTTTAATACCCCATCCTAACACACCAAAAGAAGGGTAAAAAAAAACATATCCATGCAATTAGAAATGAAAAAGATGACATCACAATTGACATGGCTGAAATCCAGAGAACAGTAAGAAACTATTTTGAAAATATTAGTCCAATAAATTTGAGATCCTAGAAGAAAGGGGTAAATTCCTACACACGTAAGAGAAAGGGAAGTAAGCAGAGTAAGCAATTGACTGGCCAGGTAAAGTCCCTACTCAGTTGTTTCTGTGTGTTCCTTGCTGAGATCTGTCCTCACCCTTTCCATGTCTGAATCTGCAGAAGTGTGATTTTCCTAAAGGACTCCACTCTGATGGCCAAGACGAGGCATTTCTCTGAATGTTTATAAGGGTAGGTTGGGGGTGCCAAAGTCCAAACAAGTTCTACACTGGGAGTAGGCAGTGAGTGGGTCCCAACAGTCTGACGACCCACACCCAACTTTTTCACACCCAGCCCGCTCAGAAAAGCTCTCCCACCTGTTCTGGCTTCTCTTTCCTGTGGGCAGGATGCTCCATTCTCCCTGCTGCTCTCACTGCAGCCTGAATCATTCAGGAGTTTAGCAGCCTATTCTTTCTTCTCCCCAACACTCTCTCTCTCTCTCTCTCTCTCTCTCTACTAGCTCCTTTCCAGGCACAAGTTAAGAGTGTCCCCAAAGTTCCTAGTGTGTGACCTGTCTGTGGCTTCTTTTAATCAAAATAGCTCAGACTAAGGCTCTTCCCCAAATGGCTCCTGAATACTTCCTAATATGCCACTGCCAAGAATTGCTTCTGATCCGCAGGGAGATCTCTCCAAGGGGACAGCTCACAGTGCATCTGCAGTGTGCACAGCCCACAGGTGCGCTCTTCTGGCGGCCAGCGCGGCAAGGCTGCTATACGATTCTGCAGCTTCCAGCTCTCCAAGCTTATCTTGGATCTTCAGCCACCATTGTTCACAGCCCTTCCTAGGAGGCCTAGGGCAGCAGCTTCCCGCGCTGGCATGTTCTTCAGTTTATGATGCTTTCTTGATAGTTCTAACTTTCCTGTCATGCTCCTTTTAATTTCTGGAACTCTTCTTTTTTAATGTATGTTAAGCACATACTTTTTAAACTATAACTGAGTTTTTTGGATAGGCCCATAAGGAACTATAAAGCAGAAGAGGCTACTTGACCACAGTATTGTCTGGAAGTTCCATCTTCCAATTGTTGAGACATTTTGATCAGGAAGGTTTTTTTTTTTCCAAGTCCCAATTCCTCTTTTCTCAATGACATAAACAGCTATGCCATTACATTTCTTTAAAATGTTATTTTTAATTTTTTGGGAAATGTTTCATGGAAGTGATATACTACAAGATATCTGACCTTTTTGTAGAGGTTCACTGGAGATTTTAGTCAATCATCACCAAGTGTTTTGAGTCAGAACTTTTTATACCTATGTTTAGCTGAATGACATTTAATATGGAGAACAAAAATGTACAAGTTTTGACAAAGTACACTCTAAGCCCCAGGAATTATTCCAGAACACCATCTCGAACTGGTGTATGTAGGGAATCTGGCAATCATGGATGGGACTATTTATTCTGTGAAAGTCCCTGAAACTCCTGGAAAGAAGAGGTTTGTAATGAGAATCAGTTAAGAACATTCTATAGACAGTACTGAACCTATTAGTCATTACCTGTGAACCTGGGAGACTATCCCTCCTTTTCTCTCCTTTTATCTTTTCTTCTCTTCTCTTCTCCTCTCCTCACTTTTTCCTTTCCTTTTAACTCTTCTCCATGTCCCTTCCCCAATTCTCTTACCTTCTGTACTCTCGTTCATCTCTTGCTATATATTGACTCATCTCCTAATCAGAAATTCAACCCTGCTTCAGTCAGTGGCCACTCCCTCCCACAGAAGGATCCAGCATTGTTTCTGAGCTGAGGATTTGCAGGAAGGCAGTTTAAGTAAAAGAGTAGATATCAAAGCGTGGTTCTGAACCAACAAGTAGTAGCAGCAAGAGCACCTGAAAATATGTTAGAAAAACAAATTCTCAAGTCACATAATGACCTAGCAAATCAAAACTCTAGGGTTGGAGGCTAGTCATCTGCACTTTAACAAAGCATCTAAATGATTTCTCATTACATTAAAGTTTGAGAAGTACTGATCTAGAATGCAAATGTGTGAATGACATTAAAACAGATACCCATGGTATGGTATCCCTGTGGAAAATAATTTTAGACTCCATGATCAAGTGAGTGTGGTCAGGCAAAGCCATTTTCTAAGAAAACAAAAGTGTTCAGAAAATTACAGGATTCCATATACTTTGTCTTGTTCACCTACCCACCCAGCCCACTGACATTCAAGGCCAACACCAGTAACAATGCAAAAAAGGGAACTGAATGCAGAATAAAATGTTAATATGGGTTTCATTTTTAAAATTTATAAAAGCAGATTGCACAAGAATCTTTAAGGAAAAAGAGTAACTGTCTACTTGAATAAGTTATTTGCTACAGTAGAAATTTGTAGACTGGGACAGAGGAACTGGGTGCCAGTCTCGTCTCCTGCTCAGTTACTTTGCCATCTTGGCTAAATCAGGACTTCAGTCTCATCTATTAAAAATATTAACGATAGCTCGTCCTAGGACTCATTCAGTTCTAGAATTGCTTTTATCATTCTATATGACTCCCTGAGGTGGACCTAAAATAGTCTTGATAATTTCTCCTATACTTCTGATTTTATAGCTTTTAAATGGGACAACAGCCTTCCAACTGGACACCAAGATAAGGATTACAAAGGCCTCCTTCTTCTTCTGAAGCCATCACTAGCAGAATGGATCCTAAAAGAAAGCAGGATGAACTGGTATCACAAAAGGAATGATAAAAATAAAATTTGAGTGGAAAGGAACGTCTAGGGAAGAACTAAGAAGAGAGAAAAAAATCAAAGAATCTCAATCCAGTCAGCATAGAACTTCGACTCACCAATGAGTAAGTTTGGCTAGAGACTCCCCTGGTCAAAGCGAGAAGATACCAGCAAAAGATGGAGAAAGCAAGCAGGACGGGTACCATGAATTAACTGAAAATTATTACCAACACATAAAAGTCAAGCAGTCACTTTCTCAGTCACAGCAAAATGCAAAGAGCTTTTTACTAAGATACCCTGAAAATTCTTCAAGTTCTTTGAGACTGTCTCTTCCTTTCAAAAAAAAAGGTCAGGTCAACATAAGTCAAGTAAAATTTCTAGCATGATTCTTAGCAAGGAAAGAGTATCCACTTCCTTTCCCTCCCTTTCCATCCCAGGCAGCTAGGCAGAGGCAGGTCCCAGCACTGCTCTCACAGTACTCCCAGAACTCCTTTCCAACAGCACCAGACTACACATGTTTTATTTTCCATCATATTATCCACCCGACTCAAAACATTAACTGGACTTGATTCCTACTTGGTTTAAAGCACACATAAATTCAACCTTGGTAGACTGCAAACCAATAATGCCTACAGTGGCTTCTCCTGGGAATGTGCCTTCCTATGGGAGGGATGGGGGGACATGTCTATCTCATTTTCATCACTGTCTATTGTAGGAAGAAATAAATTTTAGTAGTGGCTATTGTTTATGTCAAGATCTGAGGTGACTTTTTCTGCGCCTGGATTTCCTCCAAGTTTACCCGGATTAGCAATTCTAAGAAGTTGTTATGCATTTATTTTAATCTCTTCCCTGGGAGAATAATTTCTACACAGATAAAAGCATAAGTGAAAAGCAGCTATTGTGTATGCACAGTAGCATATTTTCAACCCTATCCTATTAAGAAGGAAAGGCTAACAACAAAATGTACCCTAAGAACCAAGTCCATACTTTACATTACTGGGTGTTATACCGTTAAATCAATGCATGCTGGGTGGAAACTTTTCTCCTAATGTGGGCACCATTTTATAGGTTCCTACACTACAGAGAAAAATGCACAGGTACTGTGTGGCTTCTTAAGTCTATAATTCTTTAATAGCTTTTGCTTTTTAATGTTTCCCATTTGTTCAGTAAATGGCTCATTTTAGACTGAAAATCAAAGATAATTGAGCATGAAGGCACTAACTCGGTGCTCCTTCTGAAAGGGTTAATGACCAATAGGCAGTGAGTTGAAATTAAAGTAAGGTAGAAGAGGAGGAGGTGGAAGGCCGTACCTTAGAAAGCATTTTCCATTTGTTTTGGAGGTTAATTGACTGTACATACGGTGATCTCTGAACCAAAATCAATGCTAATATATGATGTCGGAAACCAAACCCTGACAAAGGAGGCACAATCTCTGGTCTCTTTATCTTAAGGAGGTCAAGGAAAAGTGGGAGAGATTCAGTATTGAGTAACAAAGATGATTAAAGGAAGAGGGGGAAAAAACCAGAAGGTCCTGAAAGGCTTTATAATGAAGATGGAGATTCTGTGTTGCTTCTCCTGCTTGGAAGAGGAAACAGTATAGTCTCTAGAGCTAATATGTGATTAGTCACAAGCCTGTATTAGTAAAATAATCATTATGGGAAAAACAAATGTGGTTGAAAAAAACTGACGGAAGCAAGGGAATTAAGGGACATATATTTAATACAGGTAAAGAAAAATATTAATAATCAAGATGATAAAAAGTGTAGAAGTGAGATAAGACAAAAGAGCTAGATTCCTACTGAAAGAAGAAGAATCAGCAAGGTCTTCATATGGCAAACGCGTTCATCTTTAAATTGGCTGTGTTTTACTTGCCAAATGTTATTTGCATGCATGACAGACATTTCCTTAGTTGCCCTCCATTAAAGCAGAACTGGAAAGTGGCTTCTTATTCAAACCAAATACCTACAGGGGTTTCTCTTTTCAGAAATCTTAATGGAAAATCTTTCTCCAATTAGTATCCAGGGCTGCTGATGTCCAACAGCTGACAAACTCCAAGAAGCAGGCTGGAAACCTTGGCACTGGCCGCTGTGAGGACACTCAGCCTTGGGCAGGACAGTTTACTCACCAAGTGGACCAATTCTTAATGAAACACCCTCATTTTCAGCACAAGAGTGAGGGAATAGAATCATTCGATCAATGGTTTGGGCTTTGTGTTTTTAAGACATTCATCTGTAAAGCTATGAGACCTGAAATGAGGTTGCTTTTGCTTTTTGGTCTTCATTCAGGAGTTGCCTGAGGCACCTACAGACCAGCGCGAATGCTCACCTGTGCTCAGGGGAAGCTCAGAGCCTGCACGTTCAGTGTGATGCATGTTATGCGATCTGGAATTGATTAAAGTTTTGAAGCAAGACGTAGAAACTGGAACACACAAAAGGATACACAACTCTGGAGCCCTCCTTAGTTACATTCTTGTCTTTGGTTCCATCCTTTCTACCTTCATTATATTAAAGATTCTAACCCTTAATTTCTCTTGTAGGAAAAAATTGAAATTGTTTCTTTTGCTGCTTAATTTACTGAGATGTTACAAAATTTACTGAGCCATCATTTATAAATGCCTTTGAGTTCTCGATAAAAAGAATAAAATACATTCATTATTACTGTAATTGTTTTCATTGTTCATTTCTTTCCTGTGATCTCAGCCTGTGTGAAGCATGGCAGAATTGTCATGTTTAACTCAGAGCAGCTTTATCTTTTTTACCCTCACTGTGAGCATTCATTTCAATAATAATAAAATGCTCATACATTTTAAACTCTTTTTTCTGACCAATTGCTATGGGGTTGTTTCAGACCTATATTTCATCCACCAGGTCACAGCAATTCTGTCCCTAAGGATCACCCAACAGAAGTGTAGAGAAAAACATATTCACATGAAGACTTTTTAGAAGAACGTGTGTAGCTTTATGCGTGATACTTTATAAATGATAGGTTAGGCTACCTGTCAATAGCACAAAGAACAAGTAAATTTTCATACGCTTTTAGTAGGCAGAAATATTACTTGGCAAAAAGTGAAAAAATTATCGATACATGCAACTACAGAGGTGGATCTCCAAAACATACACAGAAAGCCATATGCAAGCGTATACATGATTCTATTCAGTTCTAGAAGAAACTAAATCCTATGCATGTACACGCATACCTAATAAACAGAGAAAAATGTCAGCAGTAACACTCAGATGGTTGGTATACAACGTTTGAAATTCTTCAAAATTAAATGTTAAAGGGGAAAATAATCACTGACCTAAAGGAAGCTGACTGCCCTGACTGGGGGACATGCGTCTCCCAACGCAGCACTTTTCACCCTTCGCACCTAAGCACCTGTGCAGATCTGGAAAGCTCCGACAACCTCCACGGGAAAACATCCTCATCATCACCTTCTTCTGAACACTACCTTTGAATCTGCACTTTCTCACAGCCTTGAGCTATCAGTATTTCCTTTTCTCTCCTACCAAGGAATTCTTTCCTTCACTTGTGCAAGTCACAACATACATGTTTCTCAAACATTCGAATGTTCAACGCAAGCACAGCGACCTACTACTTTTACACAAATGTAAATGGTGGCTGCTTCAGCAGAGACAGCAAACAGCACACACTGCAGCTTTGGGTTCCTGTGATCTTAACAACGGGTTCTCAAGTAAAATCACAGCCCTGAGCTGGCTCCATGATTCTTGCAAATAATCACTTAGAAAACAGCTTCAACTACTTACTCTTTGTACTGGCTACACTCTGATGAACTCAATGTTTGCTTTTTAGGTTCTGTTTGTGAACTGTCTTACTTGGTTGGTTTCTCTCTTTCAGATCAGGCACAATTACCTGGCAATTGTTAGCAAAGCACCAGCAATTATAATACAGCCTGCTCCCTTCTCACTCTTTGTAAGAGCTACATCATGATGGTGCATTAAGCAAAAAAGGGTTCCAGGATTCATAAAAGAACTGCTTCTGAAATCAGACCTAGCTGGGTCTATTTGTTTACTTGAAATTCTAATCTATCATTGTGGGCTTAACGATTATTTTAGCAGGCAGGAGCTGGGAAAAGTGTAAGCACACAGCAAGGGCTGTTGAAGGTCAAGCTAATGCGTTCATGTCTTTGAAGGATGCAGCCCTGGTTTTAAAGAGGTTAGCACAGAAAAGAGTGTAGTCTTATGGGAAAGATTTCTCGTTTTCTGCTTACATTTGCAACATTTGCACTTCAGCTTTCAACCTAATTACAAAAGTATTACGACATGCCTGATATAGAATGTTTGAATAACACAGAAAAGCACGAAATAAAAATAACAAAATTCATCTATCATCTATCCATTCCTCAAGATAAGCACCATTATCTTTCAGGTATATAGTTTTGCACCAAAGAATGATGTTGTGGTCAATGACCGTCTGCTTGTACAACCATGTCTCCTAAGATTAGACTAGTGATGAAGCAATCCCTTTCACCTGGTGACACACAGCACGTTGCATATTTATATACTTGGGCTGATAGTGGTGTAAACAAATTTACTACGCTTCTAGTTACACAAAATAGAGCACATGTAATTGGAAACAGCACATCATATTTTATAATAACAAAAGTTGTGTTAAGATTTATGTATTTGCTATACTATTTATCACTGCATTAGAATGCACCTGGACCTGTAAAAACAAAAAGTTTGCAACAAACAAAAGGCTCACTATAAAACAGTAAGTCATGCTCAGTGGCGGAGCAGATTCATAATTCTCATATTTTTAGCATCTCTTAAGAGCATCATTTCCTCTTGTCCTTAATCTAATGGTGTTTTGTGCTGGCCCTAGAGGCAAAAGGATATATTTCTAGCCTATTGCATGTATATATATGTATATGCCTGTATATACATATATAATATACTCATATATGCACTATCCACTTTGACTCAAAAGAACAATTAACTGTTTGCTTTTTTAGCTCATGCTTCAAACTGACTGTGATATTTTATTAAATATTATTTTTGCTGATTATAAAAGTAATAAGAAACTCTAAGATTAAAATAATTGAAAAACACCTTGGCAGAAAAAGCATACCTCCCACAGTCCCCCTCTACAGTGATATCACCATTAGCACATTGTGTGAGCTATGTCTGACTCCTTCTGAAACCGCACATATAATTTTCTCATTTATGTGCTATACAAAGTGTTCTATGTATAGTCTAATTGTGGACATTTACATTATTTTAAATTCTTTCCTATTACATATAATGTTCCAATGGTTATTTTCAACAGGAATAAATTGTATGTCTGTCGGTGTATTAGATTTCTCCGAAGAGACAGAACTAACAGGATGGACATAAAGAGATGATAGATAGACAGGCACAGACAGAAGAGGGGAGTGATTGGTGGAATCAGCTTATGTGATTACGGCGGTTGACAGAGGGGCCTTCTTCAGGTTGGAGAACAAAGAGGGCCAGTGGTCTCACAACCAGGAAAACCAAAAGAATAATCTTCACTCAGAAGCTAACGTTAGAACCTAGGTTATTAATAGGTACAAATCCTTGAGTCTGGAGCCCAGTTTACCTGGAGTTCTACAGTTGAAGAGCAGGGATTTAAATAAGATATTTCTGCTCCAGAAGAGAAAGAAGATGTACATTTGCCTTTCTCTGCCATTTTGTTCTACAGAGACTCTCAGGATGGTGCCTGCCTGCACTGGGTGAAGGCTGATTTTCCTCACTCAACAGGTTGATTCAAATGCATTCTGTCCCAGATACATCCTCACAGACATTAACAGAAATAATGCTTTAGGAGGTGTCCTTTAATTCATTCAGAGATTTCATCCAATGAGTCTCAACAGATGTACCTGTAGGTGTACCATATTTGCCATAACAATCAATTTCAACATTTCAATGGTTTATCACACCAAAGTCCAATGGAAGCTGCCACACAATGGTGACAGTGGGCTTGCTCCACACACTCATTCAGGGACTGGGTTTCTTCACCTTGATTCCACTAGCCTTTTTCATGATTCTATTTGTCTTTTCCCTTTTGTGCTAGTCTGCATTCTGAGTGTGATTGGAAAAAGTCAAGGGTAGACATATCCACTAACACTCACCTCAGCCTGGAGTCAGCCTACCTTACAACCGTTCATATTCGATTGCAAATAACTGGTCACATGACTCTATCGGCTGCATATCTAAGTTCAGGCCCATAGCAGGAAGAAAAGAAGAGCACAAATATCAGACAGATTAGCAGCTATCACAGAACATTTATTTAACTTGTAGGATAAATCTGTAAACAGAACTGTTGAGTCAAAGGTTATAATTTTGGCACACAGTATTAAATTATTCTCTAAAAAAATAAACCCAAATCATACTGCCACACAAGTTTATTACAAGTGTGTCTTATCCTACATTTTGTTAACACAATTTTTTCACATATTCGTCAACTTTCAGGCTGAAAAAACAGTATCTTGGAGTTTGATTCTGTAGTTATTTGTCAGAAAGAACATTTATCTTTTCTTTCTTCCTACTTTTATTAGTGTATATATATTTGTGTATCATATATGTGTATGTACGTATACACATACACACACATACACACACACACACACAAACAGGTGCAATGAGCTTGAGTACTTTGCACACATATATGGCGCATCAGCATCACAATCCCGTCCTTCACTCTTTCTGGCCTTCCTGCACACTCCCTCATCCCCCATGACTCCCACCGTTACACCTGTTTGGTCCCATAAGATACCTGTATTCTGGGTTTCTCATATTAGAGGAATCAAGCAATATTTAATCTTCTGAGTTTGACTCACTTCTCTAAGCATGATGGTCTCAAATTGTGTCCATTTACCTACAAAGCCTCAAACCTATCTGTATTTATAGAAGAGTAGTACTCCTTCGTGTACACATACTATAATTTATCCACTGCTCTGTTGACAGTTATTTATCCCCCCCTCTCAGACTTGATTCTGTTCTGCCATGCAGTGACAATTTCTGTCCCTAGCTCCAGCTCTGGCCCAGGACCTAGCCCCAGACCTAGCCTTGAACCAGGCCCCGGCACTGGCCCCAGAAACGCCATGTGCTTCTACCATCTCAAGCTGCCTAGCTGCTTGTCAATGGACTGCGACCTTCTGAAACTATGAGCTGAAACAGATTTTTCTTCCCTAAAACTGTGGATGTTAGGTATTCTGGCCCAGCAATGAGAAGGTAATTAGACATTATTTCTGCTTCTTTTTCTGAGGAAATGTCTATTTGGTACATTTGCTTATTTTTTGGTTAGGTTATACGTTTTAGGGATTAGTGTTTTATTTCCTTGTGTATTCTAGATATTAACTATCAGAAGAGTAGTAGTAAAGATTTTATTCCATTTTGTAGGCTGTCTCTTCACTCTTTGCATTGTTTCCTTCACTGTGCAGAAGCTCTGTAATT
Source organism: Ctenodactylus gundi (assembly GCA_004027205.1). Lineage (NCBI taxonomy): Eukaryota > Metazoa > Chordata > Mammalia > Rodentia > Ctenodactylidae > Ctenodactylus > Ctenodactylus gundi. The sequence continues at coordinate 41,778 of PVKB01002686.1, read as the reverse complement.
TGAGGTGATCATATTTGTTGACTCTTGATATTATTAACAATTCTGGCGAATGGCATCCTATATAGAAATCCTTGTCTATGCCTATGGCTTCTTGTCTCTCCCCTATTTTTTTTTTTTTAGCAATTTCAAAGCTTCTAATTTTATATCTGGTTCTCTCATTTATTTTAATTTGATTTTAGTACAGGGTGATAGATTAGGATCTAATTTTGATCTTCTGCCTGTGGATATCCAGTTTTTCCCAATGCCATATATGAAGAAAGTGTCTTTCCTCCAGTGAACGTCTTTGGCCCTTCTGTCAAACACCAGATGGCTCTAGGAATATGGGGTATTTCTGTGTCTTCTGTTCCACTCTGTTAGTCTAGTCTGTATCTATTTTTTTGTGCCAATTCCATGTTGTTTGTGTTACCACAGCTTTGTAGGGTAACTTCAAATCCAGTACTATAATGCCTGTATCATTTTTCTTTTTGTTCAGGATTGCTTGGTCTATTCCAGTTCTTTTCTAATTCCATATGAATGTTAGGATTATCTTTTTCTGTTCTGGGAAGGATATTTGTGTTATCTTAGTAGAAATTGCATTCAATCTGTAGATTGCTTTCATATCGGTTCTCCCCACCCATGAACGAGGAGGTTTTTTTCATTTTCTAATGGCTTCTTCAATTTCTCTTCAGTGTTTTTCAGTGTAATTTTCATTGCATAAGTCTTCTACCTCCTTGGGATTTTGAGAAATTTTTAAGTTATTTTGAATGGAATTGCTTTCCTGATATCTTTCTCAGTGGACTCATTAGTACTGTACAGAAATGCTATTGATATTTGCATGTCAATTTTGAATCCTGCAATTCTGCTGACTTTGTTTATCAAATTTAAATGGTCATGCTGGGGTTTAATGGACCTTCTTTGTAGAGTATCATACCATTTTTCTCAGTTTTTATAAACTTCTCAAGGAAATTTATTTTATGGCATGTTGTTATATGATACATTTCCCTTCCGTAACAGGCTCAGGAACTACCTAACACAAAGTTGAGGACTTGTTAAGCAGAATTTTAAACAGAATTTAGAATGTTAAACAATATGTAAGTGACATGCAGTCAAAACTCAGTTTGCAAAACACACTCTCTTCCCTTCCTATGGCCATTACTTTCCTAAGCGGAGTCCTAAGTTGACACTAGTTAGCACTGCACAGGCCTCTGAAAGCAGTGTTCGGTATCATCTGAATTACTAGATAGGAACATTTGTTGGAAATTTCCTTCTCATTCCCCATAACCTCGGTCAAACCTTCACTGACTTAACGTCTTAGTCACTATTGAAAGAGTTTTTATTTGCTAGGCTTTGAGAAAACATGGCTCACTACTGACTATCAAATCTACCCTCTTTTACAACATGCCAGACTTACTCAATGATAGAGATAGAAATCACAGACTTAATTTTTCTGCATTAGCAAGAATCACCTATTTGAAAAATGGGTCCTTTATCTTTGTCTGTCTCTTTATCAAATCTTTGGTCCAAGCACTTTAATTTATATAGTGTTTATATAAAACATAATATAAACTTATTTCTAGAAAAATAAAGGCTGTAACATTTAAAAAAATAAGCAGGCACTATTTTAGTTGGTTGCTCTGGGAGAACGAACCAGAACAGAATTCCTCCTGAAGAAAAAAATACCCTTTTGTTTAGGAAAGCAGCCAATGAGTTGTTTTTTTTTAAAACACTGAGTGAGGTCAGCACCCCCAGGAGAGTCTACACGGGAGAGAGTGTGAGCCAAAGTAAAAGCCAAATTTCTCTGCATCAGAAAGTTACAGGAATTTTGAAGTAGGTTCCTACCACTACAGCAGAGTCAGACCGTGGAAGAAAGGGGCTGAAAACAAAAGGCTTCCTTAGAGTCTGGAAGCCAAAGAGCAAGTCCAAAAAACACATCCGGGGGAGTGGGCAGTAAGGACTCCTTGAAAGTAGAAATTCCAGGTATCCTAACCATACTGTGGCCAGTGCTAGAATGCCTCTGCGTTATGAGTATAAAACAATAAAATGTCACAAAACAGATTTTGGAGTAAGAAAAAAATGGGAAGAACCAAGCCTCAACTGCAGAAACTACTAAGAAATTGAAGACCACATTGGGCTTCCCACAACGTACCGGATGGTTATTAAAGCAACTAATGACCTCTGACAGATCGGAAAGTTAAGGACTCTGAGATTTGATGGGTGATTCTATGAAATTTTTTTTTCTGCTTAAAAAAACAATGGATTTCGGCATTCATTTGTACTGTCTTAGACCAGAGAAATGGCCACAGAAAGGAAGGACATGACCTGAAATTTGTCCCACAAATTGCAACAATGAAAGCAAAAAATTTTACATATAATTGCATGGAATGATTATGAAAATCTTGTCCTGGTGGCCCAGGCCACTCATCTCGGCACTCTTGGGAGGCTGCTTCAAGCCCAGCCTGGTATTTTAGTGATTTATTGAGACTCTGTTTCAAAATAGAAAAAAATTTTTTTAAAAAGCTAGGGGTGCAGTTCAGTGCAAAGACACTGAGTTCAACCCCCCAAACTGCCAGATAGACACAGAGAGGGAGATCATAATAGGATGAGGAAAAGCTCAGTAGGAAGTGAACATCTAACAGTGAATACTCAACATCCAAAATTTATGTAGTGCCCAAAGCCTTCACAGAGTTGACTCATTTTAATATTTTCATTTGGTGTCTTATTTCCTTCTATAATATTTGAAACATGGCCACACCATAATCAATTTCTTCTTTACCCCAGATCAGCCTTGAAGGCTCAGTTCCAGAAATTCCTCAAGCAACCCACCCTGTACATTCACCTTCAAGCATGAAGAAATAGCCTATCCAACAGAACAAAAACCGACGCCAGGATTCCAATACAAATACTCTCTTCAGATTTCTCAATATCCAACCAACTTTCAATTTCCAAACAGTGAAGTGTAAAATACTGAAAGGCAGGATGAATTGGTAATGACCAAGTAGGAGTGAGGAGAGCCAAGGCAATTATACTCTTTCTAGAGGAAAAAGGGAGTCATAAGTGAAAGAGAAATAGCAACAAAAACATATGTGACCCGGTTATTTCATTTCATTCTACTTCTCTATGAGAGAAAATTATTCTGGAAAAGTTACCTGGAGGCACTAGGTGAACAGCCAAACAGAACAGATGTTAGATTTTGTTAAGATTTTGTACAAGTCAGGCTGTAGTTCTAAGTGTTAGTTATGGTTTGGATGTGGAACATCCATCAAAGTCTCACCTAATGTTGTGGTTATCTATGGACTTCATCGCTGTACGAAGGTGGGGCCTGGTCAGGAAGGATGGCGTATAGGCATGCGGTGGATGATAGGCACGTAGACTGAAAGAATACACACTCTTGCCTCAGATTCTTCTGGATACCCCTGATTCTTCCTCTTGTTATGCTGTAAGAAGCTAGCTGTTCTCTTCCAGATCTGTTTTTGCTTGAAGCTTGCTGTGTCTGAGAATAATCCAGCTCCTTTTGGGGCTCCAGTTGCATTATTTCCATCCCTTTAATCTCAGTCTGTGGATTTCTTTATGGGTTAAATGTGTTTCTTGCAGGGAATAAATTATTGGTTTTGTTTTTGATCCAATCTGTCAGTCTATGCCTTTTGTTTGAAGAACTAAGACTATTCACATTGAGAGCTATTGTTCTAGTATATTTGCTATCTCCTGTCATTATCTTATTATTTCAGGGTTGATTGTTTGTTCCTCCTTTCGTTAATTATTCCCCACCTTCTGTTCTTTCTTTCTCTCTGAGTTCTCTAGTGCTGCTAGTCTCCCTGTTTCTATACAAAAACTTCTTCATTATTTTCTGCAATGCTGGTTAGGTAGTCATAAATTTCTTTAGGTTTCCTTTATCGTGGAAAGCTATTATTTCTCAATTCTGAAGGATAATTTTTCTGAGTATAATAGTCTCGGTTGACACTTGCTTTCTTTTAGAACTTGCAATATTTTGTTCCATGCCCTTATCATTTTTTAGGTTTATGCTAAGAAATCTGCAGTTACTCTAGTAGGTTAGTTCTTGTAGGCTACTAGGTTTTTTTTATCACAACTTTTAGTATTTTTCTCTATGTGTTCAATGTTTGGGATTTCGATTATGATGTGTTATGGAATGTCTCTTTTCTGGCCAGTGTTATTTAGTATTTTATAGGCCTCTTGTACCTCAACATGTATTTCTTTTCTTAGGTTTGGGAAATTCTCTGCTCTAATTTCAGTGAATAAATTCTTTACATCAATTGTGCTGTCCTCTTTTTTTTTTCACTGCCATAATTCTGAGGTTGGTTCTCTTTGAGTCAACAATCATCTGTTGCAGTCAAATACCCTGCTGTCTTATTGATTTTTGGTTACTTCTGAGTACATGGCTTAATTTGTGAAGCTTATCGTCAAGGTCTGATATTCTTTCCTCATTATGCTCAGATTAGTTTTTGACGCTTTCAATTGAGTATTTCATACCCTGAATTTCAGCTTGGTATCTTTTCAATTTTTATCCGTCTCTACTGAAGTAGAGAAGCCATTAAGGAGTTCCCAATGCCTTGCCTTGCCTTGCCTTTTGGTCTGTATCTTTTATAAAGTCACTCAATCATTTATCTAAAAAATTGGCAAATCCAAATACATACAAAGAGCAGTTGAGGTAAATCCCACACCCAGAAACATTTTCCTGTAGGATTTGAATAGGAAATCACGTTCCAGGTTCAGGTTCTGTGGTTTTGATAACTACTAACAATCAAATATGGGGTGAGGGGGACCAGTTCCCCCTCTTCCTGTGTCTCAGTCCACAAAGATGAACCACTTCAAGGTATCTCTTGAAGCTCCTTGTGCATAGGGAAGGAAAAAAGCCTGCTGAGTTTTACCCTGTCAGGAGGCAGTGATGGTTCCGTAGTCCAAAGGCACTTATACTCTAGGGACGTAGCTCAAATTGCACTGCCAAATCACCTCTCTGGCATGTCCTAGAAGGCCACTTTGGCTGTAACTCCCACACTCCACTCACAGCTTGTGTTCCTTAATGTCTGAGGTTCATGGCCCTGGGGCTCTGTTTCTGCAGATGAATGAGGTCCAAGGCCTTTTTTGGACTGTCAAGAGCTGCCAAATAGTCTCTCTGCTATCACCTAAGCTGTGACTTTAACTGTAATCCTTTTTCCCCATTTTACTGATATGCATAAGTGCAAAGCATGATGTTTGCATTGTTCTTGATTATTCTGTGCACATACATATCTTGGCAAAGTTACAAATCTTTTCCTTCTCTCTTTTCACAATTATTTCACAGAAATTAATGTGGGGGATAATGGGAACTGGAGGGGAAGAAGGGAAGGCTGAAAAATAGCTGTAATTCTTTTATTCTACTCACAGTTTCCAATCTAATGGCTGAATGATTAAGTGAGCCCACTTACCATGGTCCAAGGCTCTGCCTGACCCCCCACCTTTTTTTTTTGTCTTTTTTTTTGTGGTCTGAGAAGCTGTGTTCACCTACCTGGTGATCTTTTCCAATTTTCTGCTAAATCTTTGGTCACTTTTCAGATCCAGACTTTTCTCTGTTTTCCTAAGTTAAGCCATTAAGGAGTTCCCAAGCTAAGCTGCTAAGGACATCTCAGTATTCTGACCGAGTTCATGCAGAACCACTCATGAAGCAATCCCTCATTGTCACCAGCCTGACTCCACTCCCCCTGAACTTCCACTTTCAACCACGATTGGACCAGCCCCAGAATAAACTTCAAAACTTCTTATGTAAGACAAAGAGTCATACGACTTCTGGCACTGGGTAATAACCACCTAACACCCTTGAGGAAAGGGAACTGCATAAGGTGAGATCCATGACTGCCCTAGTCACTGACTGTCTGAAGACAATTTTCTGGTACATAGATCTAGAATGTGAGCAGAGTATAAGAGTCTTATTCAGCTAAGGAGGCAGATATCAGGGCTCAGCATAGCAGAATTAGGAATAACCTTTGAGCAAGCCAGAAAAAAGAAGGCGCTGTGCAGACAGGGTCCACAGAAACTTATATGAGGATCTTCTAAAAATCCCTGGCTGAGAGATAGGCTATGTGTATAGACTGAAGCAATTTGAGCTTCAACTGATTTCAGATGCTATGGAGTCGAAAGTGGAATAAAGACACGAAGTCTGAGCAGTGCTCAGGAAGAGCATCAGCAAAGAAAGTCGGAGTTCTAGCTGACCTAGTGAGAGTGGCTTTATCAGCACCTTAAAAAAACCGCTAATATTCACCTGAGACACCAATGAAATCCAAACTTTTTGAATAAACGGTAAAATCTCTAGGCCTATCCCAACAAAGTCTAGTGACAAACCTCCACAAGATTTGAATGAAAAGCACAGTTTAGAGAGTGACTACTTCCAAGTTAGAAAACATTGAACACTACCTTGAACTTTTCACAAATCTATATTAATAAGCACAACACCACGTCTATACAAGTTAAAGTGATAAGTCAGTAAACAATTTAATAATCCATAAAAGGACATGTTAATTGTCTCCTTAAATAAAAGTCTACCATCTTTATAGTCAGATTGTAGAATCTAGATCTCTGTGAATAATTATCTACAAAGCCCAATAAAAACTACCATTAAAGGAAAATTGTGTTAAAAGATGCACAGAAAAGCATGATGCTAATGAGTAATATAATAGGAAATAACAATTAGAAACTATAAACATGAAAATTTCAGCATTATAAAGACAATAACAAAGTGAGAAGCTAGGTAATATATCAAAGAAAACAGAACAAAAAGTCACTGAACTTAGATATAAATCAATATAAACGATCTAACCAAAAAATGGGGGGGGGGGGAGAAAAGAACAGAGCCTCAGAGGGGATCTATGAGATAATATTAAGCAGTTTATCAGATAATTGAGTCCTAGAAGAAAATAATTTGATGCAGAAATAATTTGTAAGGATAACAGCCCAAACTCTCCATTTTGAACTTTCCACATCTGAAGAAACACTGATTTACACATATAAGAGTTTCAATATACGGAGTCAGGATAAATATAAGGAAAAATCACACCAGCATATATCATAGCCAGACTCCCAAAACCTTAAGATAAAAAGGAAGTCTCGAAAGCAGCCAAGCAGGAGAAAAGACAATTTATATACAAGTTGTTAAGAATTATCAGTGATTTCTAATCAAGGACAATGGAGTCCAAAAGACAGTAAGATGATCTCTTTACAGCACTGAAAAGAGGAGAAAAGTAAAAATTCTAATATTCAACATAAATAACCTTCAAAAATAAATGTCAAATAGACATTTTCTACAGAATAAAAGCTGAAAGTATTTCTTCCAGCCTATTGCCACTACCTGAAAATGTTTTCAAGGCAAAGAGAGGCTTGGCCCTACAATAGCTAAGGACACCAGAAATGCTAAGACAGGTTGCTAAAACATTAAAGCTGAGTAAGTATCTTCAGGGCCACATTAAAGGCAGAGAGTGTTGTGATGAAAATAATATTCCTACAGATTCAATTTCAAGTTACTGCTAAGATCTGACTATTGTAAATGTGTTGCTTGTAATCACGATGGTGCTTAAAAGTTAGCTGGAAAGTTTTAAAAATAAAACATCCTTTTCCAAGGTTGTCTGAAAATTTTAGAGCTCCAATTTATCTTCCCTTTGGCCAGTAGAATAGAGCTATATTCAAAGTTCCACTGCATATTGTTTGTACCAGTACTGAGTAAAAGGGACTGATTCATCAGTTATATGTTGAGTACATTACATTTTAAACAATGTTTTAAAAGCTTTAAAATAGTCGTGACATATTGTATCTCATAAAAAGTAATATAGGGACTTGTAGAGAAATAGATATTCCTCAAGTATGTACTCAGAGTTGGTCTACTCTCTTTGAATACTTATTTTTGATTTACATGGATAGTAAAAAGCTAATTACAGTTTATCTGAAAAATCTGACAAATGTGCCTATTGTACGAATTTATTTTTATTTCATTTTTTAAGGACCCTACTCTTTATTTGGTTTCCTTTATTCATCCTAGTAATTCCAGAATAATTTTTTTTTGTTCTGGGAAGAAATATATGGATGCCTAAGAAACACTTTACTAAAAATGTAACTATACTCTAAAAAAAAAAAAAAAACCTCACAACAAACCTTAAAGTTTTTTAATGATAGTCCATTATTTTATGAGGAGCATAGAGATTTTTTGCTATTAAAACAAATCAAAATCAAAATTCAGAGAGATGGGAGCCTCTTTGACATGGGAGAATGTATTAATTGTTAAAAATCCTAAATTACTAGTGTAATGTGGTGGTGTATAGTACGGAAGAGATGGCAGAATCAGACACAGGTCTGAAAAAGTGAGCACTAGATTTGGATGAAATACAGATACCATAAGAAAGAAAATCAAAATGCATGGTTTATGAGATACCATAAATGCAGCTCTTAAAACAGAGAGCTTAAAATGTAGCTGTAAGGCTATGAGGAGATCATTTGAAAACAAGGAACATTAAGCAAATGTTCAGAATTGGGGAAGGGGAATGAGAAACCTCTTCAGATATTACCATAATTTTCTATAAATTTCTAGTGGCTCTGGTAGTTACAGAGTTATTTACATATTTTTATGCTCTGGAAATTAAATGATACCATTTTTATTTTTCAGTTAATTTAAGAAAAGAACTAATCAAAGATCATTAGAAAATTTTTGAGCTAGACACTGATACAAAATTTTAAAATTCTAATTACGAAAGATCAAAATCAAAATCCTCTATATTTTTAGTTGGCGGAGAGACGAGCACAATAAATAGCTTATGCATTTTCATGGGTTTGTACATTAACTAAATATACTGAGAAATGTCTAACCTTCTATAGTTTTTAATATATTTACATGTCCAAACCCACCCAGAATTCTCACTAAAACACAAACTCAGATTGCAATCCAGTTACAAGGCAAGCCAGGCACAAAAGCCTTCTAATGATCTTTGATTAGTTCTTTATTAAATTCATCAAGGGAGCAAAGAAAATTTAATAACCTTCACCAGTTGTCATCTTTCTGATTAGAGTTTTGATTAAAACTTTCAGCTTTTATTTTTCTCTTTGCTAGCCTTCGCCAGAGCCTTGCGATTGCTTCTAGTTGCAGCAAAAAGACAAGTGTGAGGGCAGGATAATGACTCAGATTCCCTGGGGGAGGCCAGGTATGCCAGGGGGCGGCTGAAAGAGAAATTAAGAGACACCTGTATCCCTTCCCTTCAACCTAGCTGGCCTTTTCATGGCATAAAACATTTCCTAAACATCAAGCTTTCTATTTTTAGCAGCTTCTTGTCCATGCACGCGTTTTCCCACTATTTTTATTAATATACATATGCAATACATAATGTTTACAATGAACTTGAGTATTTTGTGCACATATATATCACATCAACTTTACAATCCCTTACCAGTTTTGGCCCTCCCACATCCTCCCCATCCCTACCCCCAACTCCCGCTATCACACCACGTGATTCTATAGAATGTTTGTATTCTGGGTTTCCTAAGTAAGAGAAACCATACGACACTTAACATATTTAATCTTTTACATGTGAATCATTTCACTCAAATCACCACTGTTTAGCACAGCTTCCTACTTCCTACCCATCGAATAGGCCGCAGTGGTCAAATCTGGATTCTTCTCTGAGTCCAGCAGATTCGGTTATTGGGCTATTTGCCAAAAGTTATTTTTTATTTATTTTTATTGGTTTGCTATAGCTTCGTTGAGATTCTTGAACCTGGCTTTATCCACCAGACCACATAAGAAAAGAACGATAACCATGTAATTCACAAGGCTAGTTAGTATGAGAAAGAAAAAAGTTAAATTTCAAATGCCTTAGCTGAGTGCTGAAAGGCATGATACATTTTTACTCCAGAGTTTGAAACTAATTTTTATATCCTACTAAATTCACAAATAAAAATCATATCGGGGTTAGTGACACTGTACACATTTGCTGTGTGAAAGTAATGAGATTATAGAAGCCATTACCTGTAGGCATGTGAGGCATGTCGATTAGACTGTTCAGAATGAAGGGCTGTAAGAGGTGACTCAGCCTGGAATATGAGGAGTGAGGCGAACAATAATGATGTTTACATTTTCCTTCCCTGTCCAGCATATGGGGGAATAATGACATTCAGATTTCTATGTTATGCATCTCTTTCTAGTATTCACAAACATCGCCTCAATTATGTTTCTATCATTGTTGAAAAGTAGGAAATGTGTAGCTATTATCATTTCCATTTCCTATCACATTATATCATGGTATTTCAGTCCCCGTTACCTGCACAGAAGGGCAGCAAGGCAGTGTGTTTATGAGCATGCTCAACCACCATTAAACCTCAGCACTGGAGACAGAAAACAAGAAAGGAGGTGAAACAAATAATAAAAATGCAGATGTAGGAAATTCTTAACCTATAAAAATGTGCTCCAAAAGTTCACTTATTAGGCTATTGTCTGGAACTCAAAAACCTCTATTTCCATGGAAACAATATGCTAAGTGGTCGTTAGACTACCCCATCACAGCCTATTTATTTATGTAGTTAAAAATACAAGTAGAGTGAAAATTACAGTAGCAAGAAACTATTCTTTTAGAAATATATGATATTTTAATACTACATAGAAGGCTAAACATACTTGTATAGACTAACCAAGTAGCCCCAAGTCCCTTCGGAGCCAATTGTGAAGTACTTTGCCTCACAACTACAGAACCCTCAAAAAGACTGATAACCATCTCATCGCATAGGCAACTTCCGCTTTTCTTTATTTCCCACAACCACAATAAACACTGGGCATCCTAAGAAAAGGTACCTCATGTAAAAAAAAAAAAAAAAAAAAAAAATTCAGCCCAGGATCCAAGAAGAAATTTTTCTCATTTCAAATATGGTACAGATTGCTGCTTTAAATGGGCTCTTTCCAGTTGAGTGTCTGGATTACTGTCAGAATATATTTGTTATATGTAATGCGCCAAGTGCTACAATGCTGAAGAAAACATTAAAATGTTAACTTTGTGATTGTACAAGCTAATAATTGAAAAACAAAGAACATGTGAAAAGTATAATACACATTACATTAGGAATTGTATGTAACTAAAGGATATCAAAGCTAATAGTTTCAAATCCAACGAACAAATGAAACTCTACCTGAAAGGAATTGATTAATTAAATTCAGTAAGTTCTTAGAGTATTGAACTGAAGCTAATCTTTTTTATTGCTACTCAGAAATGGGTTTGACTTCAAACTCAGTCATTTAATATGTCTTAAGAACTCTCTATTTGAAAACCAGACCACAGGCAGACATTGGGGGTGGGGGGGAAGCACAGATAATTTTCTACTCCCAACATCAGAAAATGCCCAATCTTTTGAAGACACAGCATAAATATCACAAAAGACACAGACTATTCATACCCCTGCACATACACCATTATTTCCAGGCACAGTACAAAATTCTAGAGTTTACAGTTCTATATTTTCTTTTGCACATTTCTATATTATACCACTCGATGTATTACAGCATAAATATTTATCACAAATCTCATTTTACCACTAAATCTATGAGTTCCTAAAAAAGCAAGAGCTGTGTTTTATATACCATTGTACTTTCCGTGCCTTGCATAGTGCCTGGACCATACTAGGAGGTCAACAGATATACAAAAAAAGGAGTGACACTTTCCTCCGACTCCTTACATTTTTTTCCATGGACAGAGGATGCCACCAGCTGTAATATTCCCAGTCATTTGTCCTCTTCCATCTGTCTCTTCTATTTTTTCCTATTCTGCACAGTAACTAGGAAAGCAAGATAATTCTCTTCATTGTTTCCCTAAACCCAAAGCCTAACTCCATCTCTAGCTGGAAGGAAAGGTAGAACAATTAGTTTGCCAAAGTTCTGAATTTCTGTTTAAATTGTCACTGAATATATAAACACTAACTAGAGAAAAAGACCAATATTTCTAAACTTCAAAAGCTATTCTGGTCAAAGGTGATCCCAAAAATAGACAACGAGTTTGGAAGATTCTGATTGTATTTGAATTCACTTGTTCTGCACTCTCAGAGAAACTGTGTGCTTATATACATATATTCACCCCCCATCACACACACACAACAATAGTCATTAGAGATCTGAGACACCATTATAAGTGGTAATACATATTCATAAATAATCAACATAAATAGACCTTTGAGTACTATTCTAATCTTATATTACAATTATATATTTAGGACACATTATTCATATATGTAAAAATTCAAAAGAATATTTTAAGATGCATAATATTTGACACAGAGCTAATTTACGTAAACATGTGAAACCAGAAGCTCTAAATCAAACAACAGATTCATCCCTTCCTGATACAATTATGTAATTTGAAACAGATTCTGTAAATTTTCCATGTATAATTTTTCTTAATGTGTAAAATGAGAGAGGCAGCTGATGACTCCTGAGGCCCCTGTTTTAGTTCTGCACTTTTGTAATTTTAATATTATACTAATTACATTTTTAGTGTTGCCCTATTCTTGAAAAACTTTTTTTCACCCTCTCTTTCTTTGTTCGTCTTATAAGTTTTGCTTATATTATTTCACTCCAATTGAGATAGGGCTGATAAGACGTTTATAGTTTTTCAACGATTCTAAGTCTTGCGTAAGGTTAGAGTACAAGCAAAATATTTCTGTAGCCATGTGAAAAGTCAATTACATATATATATATATGTGCAAATATATGCATATGCACATATATAATATATGAAATATTAGAATAGATAGCCTTATTAAATATCTGAGAAAGTTTTAATGCGAAGAAGGCAAGGGAATAATGAGTTGTTACAAGAGGAGCATCTCTATGTATAGGCAAACATAACAGAAAGGGAACTAGCAGGTGATCGTTAATTCTTTTTTTCAGAATACAGAAAACATTTACGAAACTGGCTTGACAAAAAGGTGACCTATCCAGCTAGTCATATAGGAAAAAGCACAAAGAGAGAAAACGCATTAGCAGCCAGGGCTGTGAACACCCAGTGCAACATCATTAGTAGCAGAAGCTTTACCTTCAAGCTACCAGCTTCACGGGAACCTCAGAAATATACAAGTCACAAGCCAGGGAACATTCAGGCCAACCGGGAGGTGAAGGAAAGGGTTTTCCTTCTTTCTTTTTTTTTTTTTTGTGAAGAAGTATGGTATGTTTCTAAGGTACATTGTGAAATATTTTGATAGAGCTTGGCATGTAAATAAACATTAAGGTTGGCAAATTCTTTGTTGTAACTCTACAGAATGTTCAACACTATATTTTTTAAATCTTAACATTTTAGAGCACTTAAAGTAAGTATTCTTCCCATTTAATTGGAGCTATTTTTTCCCTTTGATGGGCAGACTATGATTTTCTAAGTGCTATTCCTAAGTCTCAGAATCAAAGAGACAGGATAAGTTCTTCCCTGTATCACCTTATTTTATTGTGTTGGATGAGGACTTGGATTTTCTTGTAACCATGAGAGAAAGGGATTTGTTTGTATTCTGAGATTTGGGAGGTGAATTAGGTCTCTGAGCAAGAGGGCAGCTTTGGATAACAAAGAAAAGCTAGTATTTGGTGGTAAAGTTGCGTAACAAGACCATATTCTACACAGCACTGAACATGACAGTTGAAGTCAACCTACTCAAATCATTTACTGCAGAAATTGCAATAGGTTCTGTCTTCCCTGTAAAGGAAATTTTCTTCTTTTCCCTTTGTTCTCATAGCCCAGTTAGGCTAAGCCATTTTCAATGACAGACTTAATCATGGCCCCTTATGGAAATTACACATTAATACTTTTTCAGCAACATTTAAAGAAGGCAAAAGAACTAATAAAACAGAGAAGAAATGGGTCATCTAATTTCCTCCATTCTCAAGTAATTTAACATACAATAATAAATATTTCAACATAAAATAGCCTGGTAAATTAGTCATCCTGCAAAGAAGAGAAAAAGTACTGAAATAACTTTGTACTCAGCATTGCTGGATTTCAAATGGCCTCTTTTACGGAGGTGCTTCTCATAGCATGTAAGAAGTGAACCATGTTAGCCAAAAGGAGACCCATTTAACCATAAAAGTTATTCTATTCTGAAGGAAGAATATGGCATACTTCTTGTCATTCACCTCAGAAGTCATGGCCAGACGATCTGAAGTGCCAGTTCTGACCTGACTTTCAGTTACTGTTAAGTTCAGATGGTATTTTCTCTAATGTTATAGCAACTGTATCAGGACAGGGACACTTTTAACTTCCCAGGGCAGACTAACAAAGTTTAGACTTTTGTTTATATTAACCTACAATTCAACAAAAGGAAATTCAGAAAGAAAGTAACTGTAAAATTGTCACCCCTACACAGTTGCTCCCAATATTCCCTGTTAGGCAAAATGTGCATTCTCATGACACCTTCTTCCTGCCACATGAATATATATCAAACCAAACTGCCTAGTTATCAGATATGAATGTGTTAGATTCACTGAATTAAAACATGTGGAATTACAACTTCAGACACAGTTGAGCCTTCGCTTTGCTTAGGTGAGACCATCTTTAATCATTACACTATCTGTAGAATTTTTTATTAAAAATAACTGAAACTTAGGATTTGTCTGAAGTTAAAGAAATTGTGTGAACAATCGTTGCTCTATGGAGCCTACAACACTTTAATGTACCATCTGGCACTAAACTATGTATACCGTGGTCCCAGTGGGTAAATGCAGAGATGGATCAACCCATCGAAGGATAAAGCAGTAATACTAAGACTTGTGGAACTTAATCATTCACCTTGGCTGGTTGATAAGGAAAGCATAAATATTCTTGGATGGCAATTTTGATTTTGCAGTGTGTTTAGAACTGCTAGTTTTCACAATGCCTCATGCTACATTTGAAAGACCATTTCTCACCTTGAACAGCTTTTCAATATTTAATATGCTCCATGAGTCAGAAAAATACAATATAAATTTGAAGAGTTTTCAAAAGAAGTAAGCCATTTAAAATTTTCAGTTGCCCTACTAAATGTGAAACTTCTCATGGATTATCACACTGATGAACAGGTGACCTCTTCAGGTGAAGTCATACAGAAAAAAGTACAGAGAGAAAACACATTACCATCCAGGCTGTGAACATCAAGTGCAATAGTATCATTAGAACACATCACCAGTTTTATCATCCCATAGCAGATATTCAAAGGTCCCTTCTGTTTCCAAAAAAACCCAAAAGGAAAAATAAATAGATTAGGAAACTTGTCTAATTGCTTCATTAACTTGCTCTGCTGGAACAATGTTAAGAAAAAGTGATGAGTAAACTATCTAAAACATTACTTTTTTCTCTAAAGTCATATGATACCATCTCACTTTTTGACCTACAACTGGAAATATATATTCCATTTAACCCACACATACTACTTCTGGGTATCTTTCCAGAGAAGTTAAAGGTACCATACAAGAAGCACACCCATGCTTATAGCAGCACAATTCATAATGCTTAAATCTTAGAAGCAGATAATATGTCTATTAACAGATGAATGGACAAAGTGGGATGTGAGAGAGAGAGAGAGAGAGAGAGAGAGAGGAGAGAGAGAGAGAGTATTTTACTCTGCCATAAAAGATAACATTTGAGTCATTTGGGGGAGAATGGAAGCGCCTTAAAATGATTATGCTTAAAACATGAATTAAATAGTGTGATTTCTCTCATATGAGAAAACCAAAGTTAAGGAAAAGAGCAAAATGAAAGAGTGAAGGGAGGAGACAGGGAGACCGTTTTTGAGGAGAGGTAAGGGAGAGGTGAAAGGGTGAGTGGGGGGAAAGGGCAATAAAAGTGATCAAGATGCAGTATGTATGCATCCCAAGTCCTCAATTTGAATCTAATTATTATAATGTATCACAAATACATAGTGATAAAAAGAAAATCGGGGGGAATAAAATGTAAAATAAATAAATAATAAATTTGCTTTTCTAAAGAGATTAGAAACAAAGAATTTATTTTTAATTTTCAAGCTGTTGCCATTATACTAAAGGTAAGTAAGTGAGGACAATGGGGAAATTTTTAAATGATCTCAAAGACAAAGAGAGAAAGAAATGGGAGTGAACCAGGTGGGAGGAGAAAGAGCATCACTCTGGTAGTAGAGGAAGATAGCTGTGACCAGATTCCCCATTTTGGTCAAAAGTAGATATGACATTGCCTGGGAAATACAGTAATATATGACATTAATTTCTTCAACATTACATAGCTATGCTGTAAGAAGGTCTTCCTTCCAGTATATTTATATTGTGAAAATATTCCTGATGTCTACTGGCAAGAGCGCTGAAATACCGAACAGCTAGTTAAAACAAATGAAGATACGGGGTACAATAGGAAAATATGGAGATTGTGGTTCCCACTATTTTAAAATTATCTAAATCTGAAAACAGAGACTCAATAACTTTACAAATATCTATGAGTAGCTGTTTCATAAAAAAAGCTTCTAAGTTTTGTCCATTTAAAATCTTTTCTCGAATTTTTTCTAATGTAGCTTGATGAAAAGAATAGTTTTTGAAGTACAGTAGAACAGGAAAATTCTCTTTACAAGAAAATAACACATAAATGCAAACCTAATTCAGGATTACCACTTTGAAATTGCTTAAAATCTTTTCTACCAATGACCATGGAAATTCATAACTATTTATATTCCTCTCTTCAAACAAGTGTTTTAATCTTAGTATTTCATAGCCCCTTCCTTTACATCCTCTCAAGTAAAATCTCTACTTCCATGACAGACGTTTCATGAAAATATAATTCATTTTCCCTATTTCATTGTATCTATATAGTCCCTTTGCCTTGAAAATACAGATGGAAATCGTCCATAGCAAATTGCTTCTGTCTATAGTTTCTCGAATATTTCAGTGCTCAATTAACCATAGTTTAAATTAATCAGAACAGCCAGGAAATGAACAGTGGTGAGAATGAACAAGCAGAAAATTTGATTGTGTTGTACATGAAATCCAGCTAGTCAGTGAAATTCTCCGATCATGGTAATTCTGCTGTCCTGATTACAATTATTTCATCTATGTGGTGCATATATATTTTCCTCTCCTCCTAACACTGTCTGTTCTTCCAAATAAATGTCTTCCCAGTCATTCACAAATACATCTGCAATACCGAGGTCATGTCACCTACAGGCCTTGATTCCGTGATTTAAACAATTCTTAATCCTACCTCCTAGGATTATTGCATTAGATGGTAATTGATTGAACACCCCCGTACAAATAGCAAAGACAGCATGTTGCTAATAAGCTTGACAAGGAAGGAGTCATATCCTGATATTTTTAAAAGACACATATCTTGACCAGAAGAAATATTAAACTAACTTGTGTTATCAAACAACCACAACAAAATGAAAAGCTTCACAATTTTAGTCAAAAGTCCTGCTATAGATATGTGAAATCCCTCTAAAAATCAAAAGCAGAACATGTCACCAGTCTATTAGGCCCTGACCTCTGGAAATTAATCCTCTTTCTACTATAGTATACAGCCAGATATTTTTTCCTTTATCCTTTAGTCTTCTTCCCTCCCTCTTTCTCCTTAGTCTTTCTTTCTCCTTACATACTTCCTTAATTCCCTTTTGTTCCTCCCTTCTTTTTCTACTGGTGTCAAAGTTTGTTTTTCCATTTCCGATGGTGGATTCCATGAGCAAAAAGATGACAAGAAGGGAAAAAAAAATCAATCTAATGGGGACAGCAAAGAAGACTTGGAAGTAAGTGCCATATTTTATGGAAGCCCCTTGTAATTTCTCCCTCCCAAACATCCCAGTGTTTATTCTACTTCACTCAAATTATACCACAAAATCAAAGACAAGCATTGTTTTAGAATTCAGCCTTGCTTCATTTACAATGATTTTGCAGCTACTCATGCAGAGGTGGTTAAATTTTTCCTAATAATAAAAAAACTTCCACCAGTCTCATCTTATGAAAATTTTGTAAAGCTTAAAAAACATGCTCAAGTACATAGTCTTACAATATGTGGATGGCCCTGTACCAGTCCAAACTCCATTACTAACTGACTCACTGCATGATTTGGGGAATCAATTAATTGCTTTACTAGCAATTTTACCTAAAGCAAGAACAATAATATTACCTTCTTTTAAAAGAAAAGAAAATGAGGTGATTTGTCATAGATTGACTCTCTATAAAGAGAGAACCCTTTATCCAAACTTCGGTCATACAATCGACCCCAACAACTAAACCCTAAAAGACACTGCTATCACCTCAGGCGTCCAAGTCTGAGGATTATGTTGTGATCCGAGCTTGATGGGAGTTTATGGCCAGAGCTCAGAAGACCAGAAAGCTGATACAAATGTAAATTTTACAGGCCAAGCTCAAGAAGTTTCAGATGGGAAGGAGAACTTAATAAAGTCCTCCCTAATAAAGCAATTGATCTAAAAAGCATGCATTCTAGGCACTGGCAAAAAATGTGTCAGCATTTTGACCCTGTCCTGGGACACTGTCTAAAGCCCTGAGTATGAGTGGTGGACTACGTAATCTGCTGAAGGAAATATCAAGGCAGCTGAATGTGTAGGCTGCGACATAGCTACTGCTTAAGGCTTTTAGCCAACTGTGTGGTGCAAAGTTAAGATAAAATGGCAGAAGAAGAAGATGTAAAATGGTCACAGTTTTGCCAGACTAAAATGTACATGAACTTATTATTAGTTAGTTATTAAAGAGATTAACTTTAAAAAGAAGCCAAGTACTTGGAAGCAGGATTATGAAAAAGATGCCTTGAAAGTGTCAGGAATCAGCAAGATCCCACCCTTTACCAATTAAAGGGTGGAAAGGCAAAGGACCTTGCTCTGAGAATATCCCCACAGGGTATCCTACAGAACCAAAGGGAAAGGTGTTTGCTGGAGTCCAACCATCTAAGTATTCAGAGGCCTCGGCAGTGACTGTTCGAGGAGGCCAGACTGCTGCTCAAGGCAGTGGCAGAAATTGGTAGCATCCACACTGTCCTGGCTGTACAGGCTTGAAGAGCGCAAGTGTTGGGTTGTGGAGGCTTCCACCCAGATTTCAGAGGAAGGCTTTGAAAACCAGGCCATGTGCCCTGGGAGGTCTATCCATGAAGCTGTAAAGGAGAAGCCTAAGGTGCAGTGGAGATGCCAGAAACATGGATTATTTACCAAGGAAAGCTACAGGCTGTGGAAAAAGCCAACCCAAAGGAGAATCTGCAAGGTTTACAGCCAGAGGCAATGCTGTAGGAGTGCAGCATTCGAGCCTTTGGATTTACGTCTTGCCACAGCATGCACAGGTGCTGAACACAGAGCTACAGAATTTAATGGAACTATAGGACTTGTCCTAGTGGGTTTCCTTACTGCCTTCAACCAATTTCTTTCTATCCTCCTGTACCTCTCTGTTGGAATGGGAATATTTACCCCATGCCTTTGCCATTGTATGTTGGAAGCATTTAACTTTTGATTTTTCACAAACAGTTTGATTTTTAACAGTTTGCCTTGCATCTCATAGGAGACTTTGGACTTGGGCTTTTTAGCAGTCCTGAAACCGTTACGACTTTGGCAACACTAAGAAAAAGGTCAAATACATTATGTATAAGGAGGTAGACATGAGTCTTTTGGGAGCCAGGGGGGGGGGGGGGGGGGGATGTTATGGTTTAGATCTGGAGTGTCCCCCAAAACCTCATGTATTTGGATGTTATGAAATACTGATGGAATCATGTGCTGTTGAGATGTGCGGCCTGGTCAGAAGGGGCAGAACACCGGGGCTTTCCCAACAGGGACAGGATATGGAAGGGTGGCTCCACCTTTCCTCCCTCACCTGGCTTTCTGTCTTCCATGCCTGGGAACCACTGTCCCCTGGCTACAGCTCCACTGTGTGCTTTTATCATTGCCAGCTGCCCATGTATGAACTGTGCCCTTCTGAAACTGTAAGCTAAAATAAAGCTTTCCTCCCTTAAATTATGCATGTCAGGTACCATAACCTAGCAATGAGAAAGTAACTAAGACAGCCTGTGGACTTTTTAATTTCTTCCCTGGTTTCTTTGGTGGCTGGTTGGTTATTCAATAACGTTTTATTTAATCTTCATGTGCTTGCATAGTTTTTGTGACTTCTTTCACTACTGATTTCTAGTTTCATTCTGCTATGACACAATAGTATGAAGAAGATGATGTTTCAATTCTTTTGTACTTATTTAAGCATGAATAAATGAATTTTTAATGTTTCCTACCTATTGCTAATAGAGAAAGCCAATGCTGTTGCACATGGCAGTGGGGAAGAAGGAGGAGACGTAATTGTAGACATAATGTCTACAATCCAACACCCCTACACCCCACCTCCCAAAGCACTCAAAATCCATAGATAATCCACAACATCCAAACATGTAAGGTTTGGGGGGGACACCAGATCCAAACCGTAACACTTGCTCTCCTCTCCAATGCACATATAATCTAATCTTCACTTAGCAATACAATCATTATATCACTCTATCAAAATCTTCTAGTGTTAATCATCTCATTTAGAATAAAATCCAAAGTTCCGCTGTAGGTTTTGAGACCCTCCACAACATGGTACCCTCGATAATTCCTTCTTCTCAAATTTCATTGCTCTCCCCTCACCAGCTTCTCTCCAGCCACACTGGCCTCCTTGGTGCACCTGGAACACGTCAAGCATGCCCCCATTTCATGGCCTCTGTACTTGTTTCTCCTACCACAGTGCTCGCACTCCAGATTTCACACAGCTTACTCCTTCTTCCCTTTGCGTTTCTCACCTGTCATCTTTGTGAATCCATTCTCATGTGCTCTACACAAAATAGCCCGTACACTGTGTTCTCCTATAGGCTGCTTTTTTCTCTGTAACACTTCTGAAGGGGGAAAGAAGAAACAGTGTGTATTAATTTTTGGTCTTCTTTCTAAAATGGAAACTCCTCAAAGCAAGGATTTTGTGTTATGTGAAGCCATATTCCCAGCAGCTGGAATTAAGCTTGCTACATAGCAGGTGTTCACTATGAATTTGCTGTCAAATGAAAAAAATTCTGCCCATTCTTTAAGACTTCTTTCCTACAGACCTTTTTAAGAATATCAAAGAACTTTTTTCTCCCTCTAGAATCCCAAATATTTCTGGCTTACCTCTCTCTTATAAATGTATGAAAAGCTCTTTTAAGTATTTTATAATACTATTTGTATTTGATTCCCTAGCACTTAGCATAACATCATTCAATAAATATTTTCAAATAAATGACTTGACCAAAGGCGTGCATTATAAGCATAACTACTGGGCAAATGGAATAACTCCTTCTCTCTCTCCTCCCTCATATTCTAGTCTAACTTTATTTACTCAACAGTCTCCACCTGAGTCCTGAAACTGACTGTTACCCACTCTTTTACCCTTGCCTTCCTACAATCACATCTTCTCTAGCTGTTTATCATACATATAAAATCTGAGAATTTGCCTCTAAAGTATAAATAGAACACCTAAAGGGCAATGAAGTTAACTGTCTAGTGGTTAATCCTCCCTCTGCTTGGCTTTCCGAGAGGTGGTCTGCAGGAAGCATACCCTTCAGAGGGGGAACAGAGACAAAAGAGTCCATATCACAAGTAGGCTATGTTCACAATGGCAATATCACTTAAGATATTCTTAGAAGACTTCCTAGTGAGAGTTTTAAAATAAAACAAACATCAAGTTTATGCATTTCTAATTATCGGTACCACATTTACCACCAAAAATTATTAAAACCTTTGACAAGGTTGTGGAAGTAGTTCAGTGGTAGAGTGCTTGTCTAGTATGTGTTTAACTTGGGCTCAATCCCTAGTACTGCTTAAAAAAAAAAAAAAGGTCTATAATACACAACGAGCAACAACAGATAATTTAGAGGTCAAAACTCCTAAGGATAACAGTTGTAGAGGCAGATATTAAACCTGTCAAGCCTAGATGTATGTAAAAAAAAATTAGAGCACACCTCTCAAGAGACAAACTGACTTACTTAAAGCCACTAAGCAAATGACTAAACCAGACCTCAACTCATACTTGACTTCAACTTCTGATTTCTCAAACCATGTCTTTTCTATTATTCAGGGGCTCTCTAAGGAAAATTACACAGGGATACACGGGTGTGCATGTGCACACACACAAACATAAATTCTATTCATATTAAAATATGTGTGTTCTTTTTTCCCCATCCATATTGGTAATAACAAGAAATAAAAGGTCTTCCATTATAAAGTAAACTTCCATTTTTCCTGTTTGATATGTTTTAAGTTGTTCCTCCAAAAGTATTTAAAAGTACTACTCAAGTTGTTCTTGCTTGTGTAGAATGGCTGATGTTGCCATTAGCCTCTATGGGTCTACCATTAGAGAAATGGGTCTTACGTCTTCTCAACCCCCTACACGCAGCCCAAATTGGGTCACTTTAAAGGGCAAGATGTCAAAAGCACATAAGTCTTTCGTAGTATAATGAGCATAATGATGAGTAATGGCACTCATGTTCAATAAACGATGCCCTGCCCATAACCAGTTTTTTCCACCTAGATACTCTATTTAATTCAATAATATATTCCAAGTAATTTGTAGACCTGGATGAGAAATTACCTTAAACAAGAAGACTAACTGTGGAACTTACTAAAATACACCATGTTGAAAATAATTAATAGAAGCAGAGTTTGCAGAAGTAAAATTACACCATTAAAACCCTCATTATGTGAATCCACTTTCCTGGTGGCCTGCCTTATAGCAGGTATAAAGAGGACAGCATAGCGGCAGAGATGAGATTTGCAATAAATGGTGAGCTGATATGAACAACATGCGGTGGCATTTACTGCTTATGTGTGCATTCACATTTGGAGCAGAGATAATCATCCCCAGAGTTTTCATCATCTCCCACCTGGATGACGCTAAAACCCAAAAGACGTCCTCACTAACTATATCCCACAGAACAATCCTCGTAATCTTTCAAAACTATAAATGGTATCACAGCACTTCACCATTCAAATTACTCTAATGATTTTCCATCAAAATTGGAATAAGATCTAAAATGCTTCTCATATCCTATGAGACTCTAATAGGACCTCTTTCTGCCTGACCTCCCTGACAGCTCACATTGTTCCCCTACCTTCGTATTTCATATTAGTTATATTTGCTGTGATTGCTAGCCCTTAAATATTCTACATTATTATTTTTCCAGGGCCTTTGTAGTTTTTCTTTACCTGACAGCCGTTTTTGCATGGATTATTTCCTTATGATATTCAAGTATGTGCTTATCTATTACATCCAACTTCTATTTTCACCAATGTGACAAACTAGACACCCGAGTACAACCCTTTTCAGGTGGTTCACCAAGGCCATCAGACAAATATGCTAGAAAATATCTTAAAATATTTTAATACACAGTTTAATAGAGTTTTTAAATTTTAGAAACCAAAACACTTACACAAAAACATTAAGCTCAAAGGAGAGCTCTGAAAACAGTTTCCATGCTGGGGCAACTGCTGGTTTTCGACGGTGTAGAACTAGACCAATGGCACCCGATATAGTTATGTGCCATTGTGGCTGCTGAAACTTAAGTTTGAAAAGATTAAGTAAAGTTAAAATTTCAGTACTTCAGCTGCACAAACCACAACCCAGATAGTCAAGACCTTTAGTCGTTATGGAATATCACTTTGGGTAGTACAGACTTCCATCATCACAGAAAACTCTATTGGACAGGGCTACTCTCAAATTTTTTTTAACAAAACCTAGGACTCATTCAATGAGGAAGTCAAATCAGGGCCTCCCTTCTTATTCTGGTAAGCAAAATACCCCCCCCCCCCAAAATAGCAACATCCATCAAGAATGATTGAATTATAAAAAGAAACATCCCCCTCCTCTAAGGAAAACAAAAAAGAAATAACTTAAGCAGCTTGGTCTTTAATCCAAATTGAAGAAAAATGTTCTCTAGAGAGGTCATTACCACAATCTATCCTTCATGCAGGTCTAAAGCCACAATTTCTTCTGTCTCTATAGCCCAAAGTTTTTTGAAGCAAGAGGTTTATTTGAAGTAATCCTGATTTAGAAAAGGTGCCATGTTCCTAATAGAAGCACATGCAAATCATCTGTTAAAGAATTCACTTCATTCTCAAAAAAAAGGAACAAAAAGTATGCAAAATTACACGTCACCACAGGAAAAAGTGATAAAATACAGGGTAAATTACTCACTAAGTGAGTGTGATTCAGCAGAGATCATGACAAGAAAAAACACAACACTATGGGTACAGACTATAATAGATGTAGAGCTAATACCTTTAAGAAGTAAAAGAGTTTATCAGTATAATGATTAACAAACAAAATATAAAATAATTAGGTAGATATTTTAAAGTAGGTAGAAATCCTAGAAATTCAAATTTAACAGTTCATATTTTAAATCTGAAAAAAAGAAAATCAATAATGAGAAGAGGCTGAAATTACACAGGGTACATCATAAAATGAAAAAGAGATATATAATACAAAGAAGGGATTAATTAACAAGATGACTAATCAATTAGTTTTACCTCAAAAATGAGGTAACAGAAATAGGCAACATTGAAAAACTAAAGGAGTTTTGAATTCTCCAAAAAAAAAAAAAATGTCAAAAATTTTCAGATCTAGAAAGCTCAACAAATATAAAATTGAAAGAAAGAAATACAAGCCTAGACATTACTCCAACAAAACTATAGAACGCCAGATTTTTTGTTTTTGACAGGGTCTCACTCTGCAGTTCAAGCTGGTCCTGAACTCACTATGTAGTATCCGAGGCTAACCTCCCACCTTCCTGCTCTAGCTTTCAGAGTGCTTTCAAAGCAGCTGGAGAGAAAAAGAAAACTAGCAACAAAGTAATGTCAATTAAAGGAATGGCTGACTTCTCGCAAGCAGCAATGGGGCTAAAAATAAATGGAACGGCAACTACCCCTTAGGACCTGGAATTGTGGTCACATCAGTTTTGTTGCTTCTTGACATTCTGTGGCTCTAGCTCTGGCTCTGATTCCAGCTCTGGCTCTGCACTAGGGATTAAACCCAGGACACTACTCTACCTCTGAGCTGTAATCCCAGCCCTTTTCATTTTTTTATTTTGCGACAAGGTCTTGCTAAATTACCCAGGAACAATTTAAACTTGAAATTCTCCCGCCTCAGCCTCCCCAGTAGATGGGATTACAGGCATATACCACCACACTCAACTTTAAATCAGTTTCTCCAGAAACACAGCCCAAAATAGGATTCCTGTATAAATAAATGATTCACTGAGAGACTTCTCTCCTGAGTAATTGATAAGGTAGGGAGCAGAGTAAGGTAGAAAAAGAAATTAAGATGCAGTTTCCGCTGAAGTCTAGACCCAGCCTGATTCCAGGAGATTTATGAAGTATAATTAGCACCATCTGGTTGTCCCCCCCTTGGACGTGGGCTCTTTTTTGAAAGCCAGACTACAGACTACTACTTTATTAATTCTTTACATGAAGTATCTTTTCCATCAATAAAATTTTAGTTGCTGTTTTGGAGCCAAATTAACAGAAATAATTTAGACATTGCTTATAAGTTTTACTACGGTTAGTATTACTTTTGATTTTATATTCCACGGATTTAACATGTGATTTTTTTGGTTTTCATATATTAATGTCCAATAAAAAGTTATAATAAATGTACATATCAATATACTCACTGCTAAGGTTATTACATTTTTATATTCTCTTTAAATTGCATCTATTTTCAGTGAAACAAAATATAACAAATACAGCTACAATCCCAACTTTCATCCCTTCCTCACTCCTATCAGAGGTAACCTCTTTTTGAAATAAGTATTATTATCCTCATTTACACATATATTCATGCTTGTAATGCATTTTGTCTTCCCCTTGGATAAATTTCCCAAGTGTTTGGTAATATACCTATACACAACTTTTGTTTTATTTTTGAGATTTTCCATGTTAGCACATTCAAATCTAACTCATTCAATTTCATTTTTTTGCATCCTATTGACCCACAAATTATAATGTATTTTCTCATTCCTCTGTTGTCTTAAACTTGAAACAACTGCCAACAGTGCAGAAATAAAAACCTCTGTACAAATCTCCTTGAAAAAAGCTTTTACCTATGCATCAGCAAAGCCCCAAAAATAGGATGATTGGGTTGTGGAAAAATTGCATTACTTGACAGTTCCAAGTAGTTCACAAAGTGATTATACCCATTTTCCCTCCTCCCATATACAACGGTTCTGATTTGTTCTTACAACAATCTAATTAACTTGCTCAGTTAATATTACTCAGTTACATATTTTAATTAGCAAGTAACCTGGCCATCTTCGCTATACAGGGCACCTATCTTTCTTCTTATATAAATTTACTTTTGCATGCTTTCGCAATATTCTCTTTATGATATTACTGACTTCTAAAACTGTTTTACATGTTTTGGATATTAAGTCTCATTGGTGATATCAACTGTAAATAACTTTTCTCAGTATGATTTGTGTTTTCATTTCTATCATTTTTCATGATACAGAAGATTTATTTTTGAATGTGTCAAAATGTATCAGTATTTTTCTTCTTGATTCATGCTTTTGGGATTAAGATTTTTTTCTACTTAAGTCGGTAAGTTTGAGAGATCTACTACACAATATGGTGATCCTATGGTGTTATACTTTGGAAATCATGTACAGTTAATTTTAGAAAGTGTTTTCGCCACAAAACATGACAAGCATGTAAGGTAATACATACATTAATTTACTCAACTAAGTGATATATATAATTTATAGCTACTTCAAAACATTGTACAATAATTATATACATTTATTAAATACATTAAGCATCAATGAAATGAAAATTATCTTCTAATGACAAAAAGACATTTTCCATTTTTTGTTCAAAATCTTATAGCTTTGCTTATTTCTTATAGGTGTTCAATCTATCTGAAGTTTATTGGCATGAGTAACGCAGTATAGAGCTCTAATTCAATCTTGTACTATATATAGCCAGTTTCTTCAGTGATATTTGGTAGCTTATCATCTTTCTGATTTTTTATGTATAACACTTCTGAATATACAGTGGCCTGATTCCAGTCTCTCTACTCTTTACCTGTTGATTTGTCTATGTAGGCAAGTGCCTCCTCATAATTTTAAATATTTTTATATTACTGCCTAGGATCTGGTAAAATTATTTATCTTCATTACTTTTTTTTCTTTTCTCTAGTCACCTTGGCCAGAGACCCCTATACCAGTCAGTACTGGCTGCAAGCTGATCCCAGCACTGGAGGGTCTAACTTCCCAGACATTTCTGGGCAAGGTGTTCCCAGAGGCCAAAGGCAATTCTCTGGATAAGTGTAAGCAATTACAGCGAACATTCACAATTGGAAGAAAATGGGTACTCTGGCCTCAAAGATGGGATCTGGGTGGGTCAGCAATAATTTCTAGCACAGAAACCCGAAAAAGCAGTAAGTGGTAAACACAAATGAGGATAATGTAAAGATAGCACACTTGCAAAGGACTATTTAAAAAGTTGTCCTTGGGGTTAGGTTAGCTACAAGAAATGGAGCTGTTATCTCTAAAGTTAGGGTTCTCCAGGGATAGAGAGGCTACTTAAGCCAAGAGAGGGTCATCTACAGAGAGGTGACAGAATCAATGAGAATCCAGGAAGGAATACAATTCACTTGGTTACTTCTAAGGGGATAGAGGTTGCTTATATAGGAAATGCATATCCCAATCTCAATTCCTTTCTCCCTCTGATATCCTGCTGGGCTCTCCATTTAATAATCACAAAGGGGAGCTGCTATGGTTTGGATCTTGATTGTTCCCCAAAAGACTCATGTACCTGAAATCATGTGTTATTGGTAGGTAAGGCCTGGAAGGGACAGATACTTAGGGTTTCAAAAGCTGGATCAACTTGTTGAGCCTGAGGCAGAGTTTTCAGGCCTGCATTGTTGACTTGTGGGCCAGGAAGTAAAAGAGGGGCACCCACAATGGGGCTAGATGTGCCCAACTGGCAAATAAAAGATCTCTGAGACAAAGAAATGGCCCCTTATCTAAACAGTCTTTCCAACTACGCTATCTAAAATAATGTGCACCCAACCTGTCAATCATCACTCTTCTTCTCACCTCTTACTCTATTTCTGTTGTATTATATTCACATTAAATGTATAAAAACTTGAAGAAAGTCAAACACATGAGTAGAAAAATAGACAATATACCAAAATAAGCAAATCACCAAAGAAAAGCAACTCAACAAAGCATAAACGCTAACCTACATTAATAATCAAAAAATGAACTGTTCTATAAAATATATAATTTTCACTTGTTAATTGACAAATATTTTTAAATGATGATTTTTCAATGTCAGAGTTTGAAGAAAACACTATATAAATGTATGTGTGTGTATACATATATACATACATATATATATATAGAGAGAGAGAGAGAGAAGTTTAAGGATTTATATCAAAAATTTTAAGTATGCTATTTTATGCAGATATTTTACTTGTGGTGATATTCTGTAGGAAATGACTCAAGATGATCTCAAAGATCACTTGGGGAAATAAAGTTCCCCAAAAATAGCCTTACTCACAATGACCATATTATGATCCACTAATTGGATTGCCAAGGACTTATGGAGAGGCTGGGATGTTTTGCCGAGCCAGATCATCAGAGGCCAGCTTGGCCCTTCTCATAGCCAAACCTATTGTCCTCCTCCCATGTGACTTAACATCCTGTGATAAGACGTTTGATTTGTAACATTCCTGCGATTAAGTAACACATTTGAAATGTAAAAGTAGCCTTCCTAGCTTTCCACATCAGACAGTACGTAAGGCCTACAGCTCAGGTTTCCCTGCTTTGGGGTGACCTGCCAACCTGATGCTCTGAACAATGATTTTTAAAAATGCTTTGATTTATGACTGTCTTCTGTTTCATAATTATAAATACTGCATGTAACTGTTAACTTGTTGAGTAGACCTAATTCCATAATCTGGGGCCACACTCACTCAAATTTGGCTCCAAAATAAATTATCTCTTATTCTCTTTGAGGTAAAAGTAATTAACTAAAATCTAAAACTTAAATGTCCAGCAACAGGAATACCTTATTGATGCTTTCTCAAGTGTGTTCCTTAGAGCACATGTCCTATGAGATTCTGTTTAAAAAACCAGACCACACTCAACGGCGGGATTGTCCTAAGGACAAAGGCAAAATTTTACAAAACAGGTGAAAATGGTGTGATCTGTGATCAAGACTAAGGCTAAGTGATCATTTACATTCATAAATCAGTCAAAAAACACAAACTCATCACCATGAGCTCTATGTATTCTGCGTTCCAACCATCAAAATTCATCATTCTGAGTTCAGTTTGCTCACTGATTATCATTTTAACCAAAATTAACTTTCATGTTATAAGTAAGATGAAAGGAAGGAAAGGAAGCACAAAGGGGAAAGAAAAAACGGCAAAGCTTCTGCTACTCAAAAGGGGGACCTGGAAATGTGGGTTGCCTCCCCAGCTCGATGTCTAGGGGTTCTTACAGTTGAGCTGGGTAATGGGCTACACGATGTTAAGCAGTTTGGCTGCTAAGGCTGGCTGCTAGGTGCTTCTCCCTTCAATTCTTTCGCCCTACTGTCTTTTAAACTACTTCATGTTCTCCCGGTAAGTAGTTCCGGGGAGTGGGCAGCTACAGACTGTTATAAGATACAGCCTGCTGCCTTTTCTATAATAATGCTTTCCGGTAGATCCTCCACTTCTGGAGGATCCTGTATCCCTCACTGCCGATAACCCCACTGTCTCCTGTCACAGAAGTTAGTCACTGGGTCCAGCTCATACTCACATAGGAGGGATTATACACAGCCGAGAATACCAAGTTGGCGGGGATTATAGGGGATATGAGATAGAAAAAGGCAACTGATTTTCAAAATTGCTGTAAAACAGTAACCAATTACCTGCCCCTTTGTTCTACCTATTTCTTGGTTCTTTCCTTGGGGAAACTTTGGCAGGCTTGCTTTCACAGACTTTCCACTGAACATGCACAGAAGGAACAGAGGGAGGAGGGAGAAGCCAGTTTCCACATCACCATCACCTGGTGATGCAAAGGTGGACCTTCACCATCCAAATTTGACAAAACTGCTCCCTGCCTTATTCAACGGGAAGGCCTAGGAGAGATCGTGCCTCTGCAATGCTCAGTCAAGGATGAAACCGGAGGGCCCACAGACTAGGGAATAAAAGCTGGCAGCAGCCATTATGGGTAAGCTTGTTTTGCAGACAATCAGCTTGCCGGTCTCCAAGTCTCGTGTCCCTCCTTTGATGTTGGGGTCAGAGGATTCATTTCTCACAGGGGTCCAAATTGACAACCACCGTTCCTAATATAAAGGCCCTGGAAATTCCCTTCTCTAGTTGCAGTGACAAGAGCTCCGCCATTTTAGACTTCCCTGATAATGGATGCTATCTTTGCCCTTTCTTCTTCTGCAGCTGCCTCCGTGACCTGGTAACTCACACTCTGCTGGTACCCTGCCCCGCCCCATTACTACCAGAAATTTCCCAGGAATCGGCACAAGGCATAAACTAAATTTTGAATCATTGCTAGTTTATTGCCATTGTTAGTTTAATGTCATTTAATTCTGCAATCTGTTGCTACTCATTCTGTTTTTAAACTCCCCCAGCTCACGCCCCTTTCCTTTTGCTCTTGTAATGCTTCACAGTCTTGTGGTTTTTGCTTTTATAAACCCCACCAAGTCCTAACTTCAGTACTGAAAATTCTTTGAGCCCATTCTCTGTCGCTGACTAATAAAGGACTCCTAAATTTTCCCCAACAAAGTGGAGCTTCTGCTGTGTATCATCTCGCTCAGTTAAAACATAATCGTGGTGGATGTTTGACATCTGACAGGAGTGCAGCAGAATGCCAAAAAAGAGAAGCTAATTTTAAAAATACAGTTAATATCATAATACCAATTAATATCAGTTTCTTTTCAATTTAGTTTGATTCTAGCCAACTCCAGGAGGTTTTTGGACTCTTGGGGAAGGAAAAAGGGAGTTCGTGACAGGAAAGGTAAAGAATGAAAATAACTCCAAAACCAAGAGAAGAAACAAGGTTGAGTCACAATCTTGCCAAGAGCAATTCTACTTTATCCCCCTGGTGTCACTTCAATTTATGGTGACTGAGGGGGTTATTTCTGTTGTGACTTACCTAGGCTTCTCCTATCTCATCTACTTCTTCCTGATTTTTCATTTCTTACTTCTTCTCATAACTTCCAGAAAATTCAAGAGGATCTTTCAACTTCTTTAGGTGTAGTAAAATTCCAACCAATTCATATTATACTATATTTTATCTCCAGAGTGAAATAATAACATTCCCTGGGGCATGCCTGTAATCCCAGCACTTGGGAGGCTGAGACAAGAGTATTGCTGGAAGTTTGAGGTCAGCCTGGGCTATCTAGTGAACTCAGATGAGCCTGGACTACAGAATGAGACTCTGTCTCAGAACAAAAAAACAAACAAAAAGAATAACACTCTCCTCCCACTGCTCATGTATTTCTCCACATAATTGGATGAACTAACAGAGAAAATTATCTTGCTGGATAAGTCAGCACAACCAATTTGGAGATTGTTTTTTTTTTTACCGTAAAGTCTTCAAATGTATGAACTCAGTCAATAAATTTGTCAATAAATCAGTACTCCGCTCCCCCAAAATCTGTGGGAATATTGGTTTTTGTCCTGATCTCATTCTGTCTGCTACAATTTACCCAGTAAGATATATGAAGTGTTGCCTATTTTTGGCTTCCCTACAAAAGCTGTTCAAAGTATTATCTTTTTTTTTTCTTTCTGTCTTTCCTGGCATGGGCTAGGTGACATAGGAGGCCTTTTTTTGTTTGTTTGTTTCTAATTTTCATAACTCTTTTCTTTTCAGCAAACAGCAGGTAAACAATTTTAATACAAGGCCATTTTCATTACATATCTACTAGAGAACATGTCCTTGCATTAAAATAAACAGTAATAATATAAAAAAGTTTGCTCATACAATAATAGTAACCTTCCTAAATTACAGTGATTGTGTCGCCCAGCAGTCTAATACAAAATATGGTTTTTATCTCAGAAGACACAGAATTTATTATTTTCCTCCTACGTGGCATTTAGAGCAATTGGAACTATGTTTCTGGCAGAATAAGTCAGTACATTAGCTCTCACCTACAAAAAGAAATACATTTTCAGCATTGAAATGACCCATTTAAAGCAGTCCTTCAACAAAATGTTGTCCACCCTGCCCTGGTAATTAGGTTACGTCTGGTTTGTACTAATTTACACAGAGTGTTGTTTTCCTGCATAATTAAGGCTATTAAGCAAAATTCGGAAGCCGTAGTCCACCTACGGTCCTTAATTAATTACATAAGCATGCAGAGAAGTTACTGGCAGTGGCAGCTCCTTGCCTTCACTCCCATAGTGGACAAGATGCAAATGAAACCATCGAGAAAAAACAAATACCTGGAACTTTCCCAGTCATAATTTTCCATTCATGGGGTCAAACGTGGGGGACACAGTTAAAGTCATTTCCAAAAAAAACAGACATTTCTAAGTCAGTTCCCCATAATTTCTCATCATTAAATCACCAAACATGACAAAGTATTTAAAAATAAATGCATGTAAAATTTTTGATCATTGCTTCTTTACAGATTTACCCAAGTGAAAATTTTCCCAATAAACTTGGTCTAGCTACTTCTAAAAGGTATCTTTTATTGTGTCACAAACTAAATATGAAAAATACGCTTTCCCCAGTTTTATATTCTTCAAACCTTCCAAATAAATCTCCTCTGTATTACCAATATCAGACACATATGTTCTGAGTATCAGCCACTAGTCTTCACTAACACATACAAGAAAATTCCAAATGGTCTAGGTCTCAAAGTCCTTAAAGAATCCTAACTTTTCTACTTTCTTTGTAATTCTACCCAACACTAATATGAGGCTTTGCATCCTATGCACCAGCCCAAAAAAGAAGCATCTAATGTATCTTTTAGGTGTTCTCTATGTTTTTAAATACCAATGTAAATGCAAATTTTTATCACAAAACAAAGGTGAAGTGCATATTTCACAATGACTGAATTCTTGGCAAATTTTGCTAGTCTTAGATTCCTCCTAGTGACTAACCTGCTGGCGAAACCTATACTACAGGAAAGAAATGCTATAGATCAGGCAGATGCCAGTACACGGTACGACTCAGTGTCTGTTCTCACAACACAATTAGGAGATAAGTGTAAGAAAATTCAGATTTCTTTAATGCACTTAAAAACCCCTGTCATGAAGCACTGGCTGGCAGATTTGCATGTGAAAGGGCTGTGAACAGCCTGGTAGGAAGAATTGTGAAATTACTATAGTATTTATTATTATAACTTGGTGTCATGCTAGTCTCATTTTAGAATGAACCATAAGAATAGATTAAATTAGTGCCATTTTCTTTCCTTGTTAACATCTTTGTCAAAGAGCAAGCTGTCAGAATTTAGTATCTAAAATAGTCCATGGACTATTTCTCATGATAGCTGGCCATTTCTCAAACCCTGACTTTGATTGGTTGCTCGCAGCCCTGTCCTGGCAGACACATGGATTGAACACAGGGAAATAATCATCTCTGAAACAGCTAATCAGGTTGCAGACACTCAGATAATGGTAGGAAAGGTAGTATAATGCCACAATTTTAGAACAGCATTTGACAGAAAATATTGTTTCCTAAGAAAATACTTTTGGCCACAGCTGATAAATACTATTTAGAGTATTTAATCTGACTAGCATCTCTATGTTTTCTTGGTATCAGACGATTATGCCCAATGAACATTTCTCTGAGGAGTAAGAAGCCCTGGGATTTCATCAACCTTAAGAAAAATGGTGTGAGTGGTCCATGATCTGTTACTTTCTTCATATGCCTTTAGCTAACCCATTGGCCCCTTAGCCCTCATTTTCAATATTATAGTATATATTTCACTGTGATTTTCCCTCCCCTCTATAAACAAGATTATCATAATCCTATTTCCCCAGAACTGTCCCATGTTATGTCTGTTATCTAATCCTAATTATTAGCAGCATTTTCTTTCACTTTCAAAACTGTTCCACTATGGACAATGTTATATAATTGCTCTACCCATGATGCAGTCTGTCTGAGACTCAGCACTGTCCACATGATATTGTACCAACTATGGATCTGTTCTAGCTCCCCTCCCTCACTACGACAGGACAGAAGCTGTTCTCACTCTGTTTGTTTTTGTTTCTCACAGGGCCTTGAATACAGTAGGCATTTCATAAATATTTTTAAATAAATGAAAACATATAGAACTAAGTCACATCAATGCCCAAAATATAGTTACTAGCACCTTTGCTTCTAGAAATGAAAGGCTCATACTGGAACAATGGTTAGTGCCTAGACGACATTCCCTACTGTGAACAATCCTCACGAGATACCACATATGGCAGGAGATAGGGCTCCTGCACAGAGCCTGCAGTATCCACTCTGCTGAGGTCACTCAATAAAGAAAAAAGTGTGGCTGACATTCAGCTTAATTCTGCATCATGTGATACAGAATGCAAGTTAGACGGCTGGTTCCAAGAGCAAGTCCAGATTTTATGGAGCCTGAACCATATATTATTAGTGAGAATGGAACTTTTAAAGCAAAAATATGTACATATAACATGAAAGTGAAAGATTTTTTAGGATATCCAATATAGAGAAGTTACCAAAATATAACAAAATCAAAAAATGGCATAACACTTATATTACTTAAGTGCTCAAACACCTGCAAAAACACTTTTCACCTTGTATGTTTCATGTATGCATGCAGGTATGTAGGTTTTAGCTGTAGAATATTTAAATTTTAGGGTTTTTTGGTGGGGGAGGCTGTTTGGTAGCTTGCGTGTGGATGTTCAGTTTTTCCAGGGCTATTTTGTAGAGACTATTTGGCACCTTTGCTGAAAATCAAGTACCATATATTTGTGGGTTTATTTCTGGGTCTCAGTTCTACTAGTCCTACGTCCATCTATCTGCCAGTAGTTTGATAAATGAAGCTTGATACTAAGCCTTAAAATCAGGAAGCATAACTCTTGCAACTTTTTTCCTTTTTCCTGATTGCCTTGGCAGAATCCATACATTTCAAATTTCACATCAGTATCTGCAATAACTTTTTAGGCAGAGGTGACCAAAAGCTACATAAACGGGTCCCACTTAATCCAAACAAGATGCTTGTCCAAATCAATTTCTCTTTAATTGTATCCCAGAAATTTTGAAGCCCTTTATGACACTGCCCTAATGAGGGTTAGGTATGATGGACATGAAGTCAGGTGAACAGGCCATAGCTGTGGCTAAAAGAGCAAGTTTTACAGAGATAATATGCCCACGTGGGCGCATTGCTAGGGTGCCACATAAAGACTAGCCTGAAATACTACTTCACAGTAAATTTGCCTCCTGCAGTCTTTATGTTTTTAAAGAAGCAGGAAATAGTATATGAAAGAGAAGGAAATAGAAGAAAAAAATGTTAGAGGGATCTGAAAATAGTCCTTAGCTTCTCAAATTGATGTCATATAGAAAGTGAATTAAGATTTAACTGAATGGGACAATTCTGCAGGGACTGAATGTATTTGTTTCACACTCTCAGTGTGATTGACTGATTCTTCATCCACATCACACCAAAGTGGCTTTGCAAAAGTTAAGAAGTAGGAAGCTGGTAGCTCGGTGTAGAGAACTTACCTGTCACACACAAGGACCTGGTCTGATCGATCGCTGCAACAAAGGAGGAAAGGGTAGAGGGAAAGAAAAAGAGGGGACAGAAGAGGAAACTCAGGCAATCACACGACTGTATCAATTACAGAATCTTGAATCACTATAGCTACAGATTCAGGTTTTGACTCCTCATAACACCGTTGATGGGGAAAGTCCACTTTTTCCAACTGTTTATGTAGCTCCACTATTTTTTTTTAAAAGATACAGTCTCACTCTATAGTGTAGGCTGGTCCTAAACTCACTGTGTAGCCCAGGCTTGCCTCAAAGTATGGCAATTCTGCTACCTCAGCCTCCCAGGTGTCAGGATTACAGGTGTGTGCCTTCACACCCTGCTTATGCAGTGCTGTGGAATTGGACTCAGGGCCTTGCACTTGGTAGGCAAATGCTTTAAGCACTGTGCTGTTTCTCCAGCCTTTGTCCACTATTCTCAAGCTTCTTGAGAAAAGGAATTGTACATCTTTGTCCCTAATACCTAGCTCAAGACCAGGATCCTGATAGTGGACTCAAATATTTTTTAATCGAAGACTGAATCAATGTTTAGATCATGATTTTATTTGTGCTTACTTTACCCAAAGCACCATGCAGGAAAAAAAATCTCTCTTCTTCCAAGAAACATAGAAATGAAAGCTGGTTGTCCAGGTTAGGCAGGAAAGTGACAATAATGTTAAATTCCCTACAATAAATTTGACTGAGAGAAACTTATATAACCTACAGCTCTAAAATTTGATATTTTACATTTTGAACCTATTACACCAGAAAAATAAATGTTAAAATTAATTAAAACAAAAATAGGGAGGTGCTACTCTCTTTTAGAACAAACACTGCCTTCAATGAGAAGTGGTGTGGTCATGTGGGTATGTGGTGAGAATCCCAATTTAGCCATCAGCCACTTTTCTAACTCTGTATGTTTGAGCACGTAAGTTAACCTGTCTGCACCTCAGTTTCCTCATCTGCACAGTAAGAAGGAAGGAAGATAGTAAAAGTATTTGTACATTACATGACTATACACAATCTCCCATCCACACTTCAGTTGTGCTAGTAACACTGTGAGGACTAAGAAAATTCATGTGATTGGCTTGTCACATACCCAGCACTTGTTAAATACTAAATAAATTCTCAAAAGCAAATCTTTCAGATTTTACTGACATTTTCACCTGGTACTATAAACTCAAAGTTTAACTTTTTCTAAAATGAGCTTTTAAAGACCACTATTATTACCATAAATATTGAGGGCCTGCTACTATGTCATAAAACAGGTAAGAGCACCCAAGTGCACTACACAGCAACATTCAACATTTAATCCAAATAGCCAATCCTATCACCTCGTGGTTTTTTTCCTTACAGCAATTTGTTATTAGGTTCATCTCGAGGTGCCAGTTGTGAGACCCCACAAAACCAAACTATTAATCAGAATTAATCACGGAAGTAAGATAAAAGCACGCAGCCAGCCCTGGTGAGAGTGGCCTGTTATACAATCAGAATGCATTAAAACTGAGAATACACCACGTATTTTTTTGTAAAGGCTGGGGGTGGAGGAGTAATAAACAGACATATTTCAAAGATCGCAGACAATATGCTCTTCAAACCAGCCTAACTTAATGCCTCTTGCAAGGTCAGATCAAAGGTGAAGAAATGAGAATTGGCCAAACACTAGAGCAATTTCCAGCTAAAGAAAAAGCCAGGTATTCTTTTCTTCACTAACAACAGAAAACACACTGAGGGACAAGAAGGGTTGATCATTGATGCCAAAAATGTACTTTCCATTCTTTGAGGCTCGTAAAGTCTCTCCTTTTATTCATGTTCTATTTTCCCTCACACTGCCATTCTGTTTTTGTCAATGACCTTTCTTCCATCCAACTCAGCCTCGGTCTAATGGCCTGAAGAGGACTT
Organism: Ctenodactylus gundi; assembly: GCA_004027205.1. Taxonomy (NCBI): domain Eukaryota; kingdom Metazoa; phylum Chordata; class Mammalia; order Rodentia; family Ctenodactylidae; genus Ctenodactylus; species Ctenodactylus gundi. Next base: position 4,225 of record PVKB01002686.1, on the reverse strand, counting down.
CTTCACGTGATGGAAAGCTTTAGATTTAAGATCCCCTCCTTCATTAGAGGGAGAAGTGAACAGCCTCTATGTGCTGGGTGTTAATGAACGTGAAGAAAGATTTTTTTTGTATGTGTTTTACACATTATGTTCTTGACTCCTAGAGGTGCTACAATAAATTGCTGCGCTTCATTTACAAGGAGCCATAACAGAAGCAAAATGAGAATCTGGCGACAAATTGCTTCTCAGTCACCCTGGGTCAGGCTGTAGGGGCTAATGAGAAGAGGGGCTCTAATTTTAAACTCCTCCTCAACCAAGCTATTCCTGCATTAATGTTCACTGTTGTAAATTGTAAAGTCAAATGAAGGAGCACTGTTGAAAATTAACCAGTATTTTTATCCTTCGAGTACCCAATAGAGCTTATTTGGGCTTCTGTAGCTGGTGGTTATCAGAGGCAGCCCAGCCCTCCAGGAGGGGTGCCGGTCTCCTCAGTAGAATCCCCCCTCCCCAACACAAACCTGCTCTTCTAGTTCCTCTCCTTTTCCACCCAAGTCTTCTTCCCCTCATTCCCACCACCACCCGACAGAGAAAAATTAACTAGGACAAACAAGTAGCCTAAGGTTTCAACAAGATTATAATGTGGCCTGTAGACGCAGAATTTGAAACCAGCCTCTTTACGGGCCCACACAGCAATATGCTGCATACAAACATTAAAAATTAGAGGTTGATACTGCCCATTTAGTCCTGCTGCATGTTGAATCATCTGTGGTCAAGTAGAAGAAGGAAGAACCGGTAAGTCATTGACACAGTAAACTCTAGATCCCTCACGCTGTCACCAGAAGCGTAAAGCAGGATTCACACAAATAATGAGAATCCAATGCGACATCTGCCTCTCACAAAATACTTTCCTAGTCTCACATTTTGCCAATTTACAAAAGAAGACGGAAGGCAAAATGCAGTGCAGGAGGAAAGGAAGATGTTTATTATTAAAGTACACAGGATTTTGATCCCAAGTGGATGCCCAGTCAACTGCGCAAAACCCAAGGTTGGTTTTAGGAGTTTTTTAGTAATGTGTTTTAAGTGTGCATTAATGAGACGAAGTTCCTCTCGTGTGTAATGTGTCTGTCCGGGTGCATTCTTCCATGGAATCACTACATAAAATACAAATTAACCACACTACCCTAGTCTAATCATTGTAATCAGTTATGTTTTCATGTGTACATTACTGATATATAAGGCTGTTGTAGTTCTTGTGTGTGGTTTAATTGCTTGTTTTTGCATATCTTGTGTGATTGATGATGTTCTAGAAATCTTTTCCCCTAAAGGAGACTTTGTAAATTACTTTGTTTAGATGCTAATGATTGTATTTCATTAGTGGCCCTCTCATCCAGAATCATCTTTAAATGAATGAATATGCCATAATTAAAAATCTGAATTATGAATTACTTTGAAAGGAGACAACATTGTCCCGATTTCCCACTGCGACACAGTGTTATTTCAATTATGTAAATATGTTTAATCATTCCCCTTTTGTTTTTCTAATTATTTAATATTAATGTTGCTTTACCCCTTTATTGCTACAAGAAGGGATATGGCATCTTAAATGGGAGTACTTAGACAAGTGGTACACAGATGACTGCAGTAAAGCAGACGTTTATCAGAATGCATAACCCATTTCAAAAACAAACATGCTATTAACATTCATACTAATATAGCAATACTGGCTATAATTGCACTTTATGAATGTTTTGTCTGTACAGATCTAACGTATTCACAATGAATCATTTCCAATTATTATTTTTATTGGTTTTTTTTTTCCTTATAGGAAGTCTAAATCCCCTGGCGAAAGTTTCAATTAGCTTGAGGTGTACATGTGAACCAACTTTATGACCATTTTTTTTCTACAGTAGAAAATATACAGCTGCTCAAGTGCCCTACTAGACTTGAGGCAGTCAACTTTTGCCTCTTCCCTTTTGAACCTTCAAAAAATACTTGCCCCCCCAAAAAAGAATGGGTTTTTTTTTCAGCCTCCATCTCTTTTTCACTCTTTCCCTGAAGGAGAAATATTAGGAAATTTACTCTCCCACTCAATAGCTCTTACACAAGCCTTCAAGAAGCTACACTTATGAAGAAAGCATGAACCCAGCCATGAAGAGCTCCAGAGGGTCACAGTGTATGACAGTCAACTTTAGACATTCACACTTCAGGCACCTTATTCAAACCAACTGCAGAAACCTGATTGGTCCTTTAGAAAACACAGCATTGACTTCAATTTAGACATTTCTATTTTAGTGCAGTTAAGACTACACAGGAGTATGTTGCTCTACCATTTAGTAATTTAGATACTTTCAATATTATTGCTAACTGACTCTTGAGATATAAGTGCCTTAATTATGTTGGTTTAATATTTTGTGCTTAAATATTGTTATTTGTAAACTAACAGTGGGAAATTCTACAACTTCTCCATGTTTCTTTCTTATTTCAATGCTACAGTATAAAATGCTATCGTTGATTGACTGTTAAGTTCTATTAATGATATTTGTAACATTAACATTGTGATTTTAAATATTTGATCTTTATATATTAAAGGAGGGAATAGTCTCTAAAGACTTCTTTTTTGAACCACCCTGATTTTCTACTTCAAAACCTTCGTTTTAGCAAACATATTGACTGGAACAACGATTTAAAGTTATATGGTTATAACTTGTACACAAAGAATACAAAGTGCTTTGTTTCATTATGAGTTACACCTGCAAAACAATGATATGGTATTTAGTATTATACAGAGACAGAACAAAGTGGCAATTTACTTACTATTAAGAAAATTGTGTAAATTACCACTTAACACTTTCTCTGTTCATACTCAGAAAATGATTCTTTCCTAATTAAGAATAGAGGCTTTTCTATTAAGAAAATGTTTCATAATTAATAAGACAAAGCCATAGGTGTCAAGACCATACGAAGAATATCCTAAAGTTTCATGTAGATGGTGAGAAATGTAGTCTTTCTTTTTATCACCAATACAATGATTTTAGTGACTGCCGACTGTTTTGAAAATAATCTCCATAAAAGTTATGAGTGGAAATATTTTCTAATTAATTTCAACTAGAAAATAATTTATAATTATTTATCCAGTCATATAACTGGAAATCCTGAAATCTCAAAATATCACAATAGAGGAAATTTCAAAGACCCCTTGAAGTGATGGTTTCTAAGCTGAAGATCTATTTTGCTTGTGATGAGTTCACTGCTCTCTCAGTGACCTTGGAATCCACAAGAGGAAGATTTATGAGAAGGCTGTGGGAAATGGCACCTTGGAAATGTGCAGTTTAGTTTTTAATCATGATTCTACTCATTTTGTCTCAATATATAGCATTGGGGAAAAAATGAGAGAAATAGTGGGAATTTGATATCCATATCATCACCCAAATTATTTGCCTGTTTCATTTCAGGTAAAAATGAAGAACAAAGAACATGAGAAATGTATTTTCTAGAAAGCCATAAGTGCTACTGCCCGTGACAGAGATGGAATTGGACAAGCTTAGAAGAGAGCAAGAAAACGAGTCAGGCAGGCAAGCTACCCTCCCTGAAAAGCATCTCTGTTTATAACCCAGGAGGAAAGCACACTGCTTTTCACTGGTTGAAGACCTGGGTCTTCAGCTGGCCTTCCAAACGAAATTCTCTAACCTCTGCTCACAGCTTGATTTCAGTAACTGAATGAAGACAGAAAGAAAAAGTGTGGCAGCCAGAAGTTATGCTTAAATCCAAGCCTGGCCTTCGGGGAGGTGAGACTTACTTATTTGTGCTTGCCAGACATGATCTGAATCTAAAATAGAAGCAGAGAATCAGTCCTAACTTTAGGTATTGCAAAACACATCTACCTTGGGAGTGTTAAACCTATGGAAAATGATATAGGAAAATCCAAGGTCAGGCACCCATTCTATCCCTATATATTTTTTTAAAAGCCAGCATGGAACAGTTATACCCTGAAAAATCACTAACTCATGGTAACAGGGTTGGTTTTCTTTCTTGAGTTTTATTTCATTTATTACGATGCACATACACATGCACACACACACCCAAGCACCTACAATGAGCAAAGCGCTTTTGTCAAGGCTTTGGAAGACAAATAAAAATAAAAATTCATCCATTTTTCAGCTTACTTTGAGTGCAAGTGCCATTAACACAGGTTGGTATAAATTCCCATATGTGTTTTTAATCTAAGTTACAAGAGATTTTTCTTTGT